>CABHPH010112390.1:23434-42916 GCA_902168325.1 Peromyscus nudipes
CTCTCTCTCTCTCTCTCTCTCTCTCTCTCTCTCTCTCTCTCTCTCTCCTTAATAGAAATACCTTGAGCCCCAGAATAGAAAGTCTTTAATAAAGTAGAAGTAGTATTTAGGGTCCAAGGGTGTATCTCAATGGGTAGTGCTTGGGGTCCTGGCTTCCATCTCAAGCACCACACATGTATACGCGTGTACACCTGTGTGTGTGTGTGTGTGTGTATAAATATATATAAATCATGCACGTACTGACTCACAAATACACACACCATGCTTAAGAGATGCTAGCTGATCCTTTTTTGTATAAACTGTTTAGCTTGGTGCCTAGGATTTTATATGTGGTCAGCAAATACACTTTTTTCATCGTCAGTCTATTTATTCTACTTATCCCTGCTCCTACGTGATATTGGCAGTATGATCCTAGCATCTGAATTGACTAGGCCTTTGTTTCATGAAGATCTTCCAGTCCTGGGAAATTCAGCTCCTTCTAAAGACTTGGAAGTTAGGTCTAGTTTGGTTGAAGTTGTCTTTGAAATTAGAGTCAGTTTTCCTATGGGCTAATGTTGCAAGTGGATCCAGTTCCCCTGTAGAGTGCTGTAGTCCAGTGGCAGAGTGGGAAATAATAATAATTTGCAGCCTAGTTTCAAGTGATTAGCTCACACAGGCTCCATGGGAAGCCAGCCACGATCACTCCCGCCAATCAGTATCCCATCCCTGCCTTGGTTGCTCGGTCCCATTTAAGTCTGGTGTGTTAGATGTCCTCACTGTGGGAACCAGGATGTAACTTCTCCACCCCCTGCCCTGGTACACTGCTGCCCTCATAGTGTGTCCCTGCATAGATGGATGAATAAGTTTGTGGTGATAGAGCACTGGCTGAAATGATACCACGTCTGGGTTGGGACTTGCTTTGCTAGTGAGAGAATTATTCAGAGTCCACGCTAAGTCTCAGAGCGGTTTCCTGATGTGGGGACTGCAGACAATACCATCTTCCTTCTCTTCACCAAGGACTGCTAGGGGCTGTAGTGAAATGCAGTCTGCAGGCTGGGTGCCTGTGTCCCCTGTGACTAAGACTTCCCACAAGTATGAAAGGCTTGAGTCCACATATTGACTCAGTGAATGGCAATAGAGTAATTAATGCAGAATTCCTCGCTGTATGATTCTGAGACCAGAGGGCTACTCGAATTCCCAGGTACTCCCAAAGGGGACATGGTGATCTGAATCACTTCTCTAGTGTACAGACGGCTCCCAACTCGTGATGGTTTGACTTAGAGTTTTACCTCCACGTAAAAGTATAACCACACAGCCTTTCTGTTTTCCGCTCTGCAGGAGATAGTATTTTATTATAAAATAGCTTGTGTTAGGAGATTTTGCCCACTGCCAGCTAATGTAAGTGCTCGGAGCATATTTAGGGTAATGTCACTAAGCTACACTCTTCACTAAGTTAGGTTTATGCAATTGATAATAATTATAGATTACATATTGATTATTAATGTATTCATGAATTTTTCACTGAAGATTCTTTTGAGCAATGATAGTTTTATCAAGACATGGCCCCAGTGTAAATGAAGCATATGTATGTTGTGGGTGAATTGCATTCTGTCTACCCCAGGGTATATTTTACTCAACTCTCCCCCTGGCTTGTGGAGTCAGATTTGGTTTCCTTCTGCTGTCTCTCCAGCAGTAGGGACTGTGTCTCCACTCATCCCGATCAAACAGTAGCCCCGTCTTCATAACATGCTGAGTAACTTGAGCTATGCAAAGTGAGACCAGAAAGGAGGCTATCAGTGTACTTGGAAGGTCTGACAACTGAGCTTTCGTTTTCCTTTTGAAGAAATTTGCACTTGGCTGGGGGATTGATTTAACCTGATAGGAGCCGTCAGGAAGGTTTGACAGGGACTTGGAGCATGTGCTTCTGACTTTCCCAACCAGCTTGCTGTGTGACCTTAAGGAGGTCACACGAGCTTCCGCTTTTGCAAAATCAGAGGATTAGACAAGATGGGCTGTGATAGTCTCAAAATATAGAATGGAAAAACTATCCATAGACAAGTTTCCATTACCATAAGCTCACTAAAAGTACAGTGGCCTTTAAACTGGGGAGCAGCCAGGTTTTTTCTTTTCTTTTTTTTTCTTTTCTTTTTTCTTTCTTTCTTTTTTTTTTTTTTTGAGACAGAGTCTCTCCGTGTAGCTCTGGCTGTCCTGGAACTCGCTCTGTAGACCAGGCTGGTCTTGAACTCAGAGATCTGCTTGACTCTGTCTCAGGAGTGCTGAGATTTCTCTGTCTTTTTTAATGGATTTTTTTTCCTTTTTAAATTGGCTTTGTTTTTCTTGCTTTCTGCTTCTGTTTCCATGTGTAGCAGTCATGACTCACTAGTCTTTTCCTCCGTGAATGCGGGTCACAGTCCAGTTGTTTCTGTAGGTCCATCCCAGTCAGGTTCTGGCAGGAAAAGGAAATCCTAGAGGGCATTCGGGGCTCTTCAGCCAGCAGGTGAACCTGTGTTCCCCTTGTGGTCATCGGTGGAACAACAGCTTCCTGAAGACAGAGCCCACAGGTCCCAGAGGCTCAGCTGCTTTTCCATCCATCACCAAAGAAATTTCTTGGCCCTATTCTTTACAAAATATCCAGTTTTCTAGCCAATTCAACATATTTTGTTGTATCTTGCCTGTGAAATGTATAGGCGGTAGATATTGAATCAAACCGTGAAAGTAAGACAAGACAAAAATGTACATTTGACAGGTATCCAGCTACATTTGAGTGGGCTTGCTACTCCGGCCCACCAGAAAAGCTGGTGTTTCACCTGGGCCATCTGTACAAGGCAAGGAGTGCACTTAACATTTGTAAGATGGTTACCAGTTTCACCGTGAAGGGTTTTTTGAGGGCTGGCCTTCAGGCAGGCTCTGCTGCGCTGATTTGTGGACTTGGGGCATGGAGTCAGAGCAGAGCCCCCGGGACCCTAAATGTGTGCTCCCCGGGTGAGCATCACAACTGAGAGAATGCAGTATCTGTCACTGCCAGGTGGAGAGTCTGTCCCAGGGCCCTAGGTGCTGGGGTTGACATGGGTGGGCACCTCTGAGTGAGCAGACATTCTCTGCTGTGCACCCAGAATTTCTTTGGGACCCCTGAAGACAAGGAAGGGTAACCTACTATCTCCCACCAATGGAGTCTGCAAACCAGGGAGGTACTGATATCTCTTATCTTCTCTGTTGGCACAGAGAAGGCAGGACTTGGGGAATGCTTATTGGATGAGTGAAGAATGAGATCCCTGAGATAACATACCGTGATGTTAAAAAAAAAAAAAAAAAGGAACGGGTATGGGTACAGACAGGGTGAGGTCCCCACTCTGCCTGTGTGGCAGCTTCCGGGACACAGTTGGTTCCTGGAGGAATGCTTGCAGCATGGGGTGTTTTCTGTGCCTTCCTGGGCAGGGCAGGCCAGGGCAGGGCAGGCCAGGGCAGGGCAGGGCAGGGTATTGCAGCTGTTTAGTTTCCGTTTCTCTGGGGGAGGTATGGATGAAGGAGTTCATCTGTAGGAAGGGCTTAAAACAGCTGAAGAGACAAATGAGCTGTCACTGGGAGGCTGGTGAGGAACCTGGGCCAGAATCCATGGGAGAGTGTAGGCCAAAGGCAGCAGGCATTGATTAAAGTCTTAACGTTCTTTTTTATTTTTATTTTTTTTAATTTAATTTTATTTTTTTTTTGTTTTTGGAGACAGGGTTTCTCTGTGTAGCTTTGCGCCTTTCCTGGAGCTCATTTGGTAGTCCAGGCTGGCCTCGAACTCACAGAGATCCGCCTGGCTCTGCCTCCTGAGTGCTGGGATTAAAGGCGTGCGCCACCAACGCCCGGCTGTTAACGTTCTTTTTTAAAATCAGTTCATATTCTCTCTTTCTCTCTGGCTTGTTCCTCTCCGCTCCCCCCCCCACCACATGTTTTCAGATCACACCCAAGCTCACCCCACTCTCTACCCTAAAACTACCTCCTGGAAATGCCCATAGTTCTCCTGGCCCGAGGTCTTCCTTTTTTTTGTACTCTCTGGTCTGACTCTTGGGATGTTGTGGTGTCTCCGCCCCTGCCATGCACCAGCCATGACAGATACTGCATTCTCTCAGTTGTGATGCTCACCTGGGGAGCACACATTCAGGGTCCCGGGGGCTCTGCTCTGACTCCATCCCCCAGGTCCACAAATCAACGCAGCAGAGCCTGCCTGAGGGCCAGCCCTCAAAATACCCTTCACGGTGAAACTGGTAACCATCTTACAAATGTTAAGTGCACTCCTTGCCTTGTACAGATGGCCCAGGTGAAACACCAGCTTTTCTGGTGAGCTAGGGTAGCAGGCCCACCTGTACGTCAGAGGACGACTGGAGGGAGTTCTCTTCTACCATGTGTGTCCTGGGAATTAAGCTGGGTTCCTCAGGCTTGATGTGTGCACCCTGTCTGAGTCATCTCATCGGCCCCTTGATCAGAATACTTTAAAAAAAAAAAAAGTATGAGTGTTTTGCCCACATGTATTATATGTGCACCATGAGTGTGTGCAATGCCTGTGAAGGCCAGAAGAGGGGGTTGAATCCCCTGGAACTGGAATTACAGATGGTTGTGAGCTGTTGTGTTGGTGCTTGGAACTGAACCTTGCTTGGGTCCTCTGCAAGAGCAGCAAGTGCTATTAACCACCGAGCCATCTCACCAGCCTCAAACTTTGGGCTTTTAAAATCACACCTTTAAGCCAGGAGGTGGTGGCACATGCCTTTTGAGGCCGGTTTGGTCTACAGAGTGAGTTCCGGGACAACAAAAGCTACACAGAGAAACCCTGTCTCAAAAAACAAAACAAAACAAAACCAAAAATGACTACTTTAGGAGTAGGGAATGTGACTCGGTTGGTCAGAGCAGAGCGTGAGAAGTGCTCAGAGCCTTGGGTTTGATCTCTAGGGAGGTAAAAGCAAGGCTTTGGGGTGCATCAGCCCTGCAATCCTAGCATATGGAGAGGTGGAGATGGTAAGGTCAGTTCAAGGTCATCCTTAGCTACATAGGGGGCTTGAGGCTAGCTTGGGCAAGAGACACTGTCTCATAACAAATAAATGAGTAAATAAACAAGGAAATGAAGAAACAAGGTCACATCTCTACCACACGAGAACCAAATATATCCCTTATATATCTCTAAGGTATCTGGGTTAGTCAGCTTTTTATTTCTAGGGAAAAACACTTGTGACAGGCAGCTCAAAGCAGGGAAGGTGTATTTTGTCTCCTAGCTTCAGAGGTTCAGTCCATAGTGCCTTGAAAGCTCTGGGGATTGTTGGCTGGAGTACACAATGCCCTTTCATGGGGAGATCCTGGTGTTTATATATGTGGGGCTTCCCCCTCTACCCAAAGGGAGCTTCTGCCTAAGCTTATGTAGCCTTTTCCTTCCTACACATGCCTGATGTCTTAAGCCCTGGCTTCCTAAAAAGTAGCCCTCTCTTGCTTTCTAGAGTGCCTTCCCTTGACACCTATTTCAGGCTTGCCCTCCACTGCCTGCTGTTTTCTGTCTCAGGCAGGAAATGATTTGCTGCCTCCTGCGTTTCTCAGGCGTGAGTCGTCTCTCCAGACACTGTTGGTATCAGCTGTCTGGGCTTCGCCCTTGTGAATTTGTGTCTGTTGTTCCCTAAACCGATTCACAAGGGTTTGGACAGGAAGTAGAGACACATGTCTGCGCTGGATTTTCATTGTGTAAGGGATGCCTGTCTTGACCAGCTTTAAAGACTTGTTTAGTCAAGAAAGGGCTAAGATGAGACCTTTATAGGATTCCGCAAAACCGGAGGTTTATATCCAGTCATCAAATTCTAAGATGTTGGAAATATAGAAACTGGAATTTAGAAGTCTTCCCTGGTGTTCCCTAGAGAGGCAGATTAACCTGAGAATGTGACTTTGAGAAAACCTCAGCTCTTTCTAACAACGTGGCAGGATGCCAAGCATCTTCTCTAGACCCTTCCTCCGTACTCCAACCCTGGAATCGTGTGTACTATGAACATGCTAAATTGCTGCATGTATGTGAGATGTGTTTCTAAATGTGCTTTTACCATGCTTGTTTTCTTTTTAGGAAAGAAATGCATTTACGTTATAGAATGTTCTAGTAGGAAATGGCAGACGTCCTCCTCTGCTCCTGAAGTTCCGTCACTGTGCCCCCTTGTCACATGTTCATTTCAGGTCGCAGTTGGTGGATTTTCATGGCTAATGCTTTCATTCTCTTCTAGGACACGGGGGTTGGGAAATCAAGCATCGTATGTCGGTTTGTCCAGGACCACTTTGACCACAACATCAGCCCCACCATCGGGTAAGTGACAGCGTGTGTCTCTCTTGACATCATGTCTTTTTAGGGCAAACGTTTCTAACACCACCAATGAGAACTGATCTCAACACCAGAACTTTAGGGCTATTCTTGTTAATTTTTTTTTTTCTTGCCAACCTTCTTCCCTTTGAAGGACAAGACCATTTTCTTGACTATCGAGACCGTGGATCTGAAAAGCAGGTTGCCTTTATCTCCAGATGGGAGGTGCTGTGCATTGTCAGCTCCTGCCGAGTGGCTAGATTGCCTGGTTTTAATCCCCAGAAAAGTTGACCACTAGAGATTGGGGAAATCCAAGGTTTATGTGGAATGAATTATTTTTTCCCTTTCTGGAATAACCTAATGCTGAGCAGTCCCCCTCCCCCCATGGTGTAAGTTTGCTGTGACAACACAGTTTCTGATGGTTGTGATGCCTTATGGGAGCTGCAGTGCCTTATGGGAACTGCTCTGCTTCCTGCCTTCTTTGGTCCTCAATGTCTTCTGGTGTCAGGAAGACTCAGCTCTCCTGTGTGCTTAAGAGTATCTAAGGCTTTTCCTGACACAGTTAACTTGCACTCAAATTTTCTCTTTTGGAACTTTGGGGAAGATGTTTCTAAGCTCCAGTTTCAGGAAAAAATAAGGCCATCAGAAATACTTCCTAAGTGAAACATAGACTTGTTGGAGGATAACAGAAACGGAACTCTTAATTTCCAAAAGCTTGATAGATTACCTACTCCAAAGCATGTTAACTCACTGAGCCAGAATTCTGGCCGGAGGACTCGTTTTGTTTAGCTTTTATGGCACTTTCAAAAAAATTTTAAAATTTATTTAACTTTATTTTATGTGCATTGATGTGAAGGTATCAGATCCCCTGGAACTGGAGTTACAGACAGTTGTGAGCTGCTATATGGGTGCTGGGAATTGAACTCAGGACCTCTGGAAGAGCAGTTAGTGCTCTTAACCGCTGAGCCATCTCTCCAGTCCTAGCACTTTCAAAATTTTCAGCCAGTGTATCAGTTACTTTCGTTCTGCAGTGCTGAATAGCTGAGAAAACAGAGAAGGAGGGGAGGGGAGCATGGCTTACACTCGCAGAGGGTTCAGTCCATGGCTGCCTGGCTTCGTACATTTGGACAGAACACCACGGTAGCAGAAGCACAGAGTGGAGGTGAGCTGCTGTTCACTTTGTAGTGGCCAAGAAACAGGGAAAGAGAAAATCCAGAAAGAGGCTAGGCAAGATATAGCATCTGAGAATGTGCCCTTAGTGACCAGCTCCCTCTACCTAGACCTCTCTTCCTACTTTTCATTAATGTTATCCTATTATTAGCCCTTCAAAGGATTAATCTGTTCATCAAGTCAGAGTTCTCAGGATCTAGTAGTTTCTGGAAATGCTCTCACAGACACACCCAGGTGCGTTCCACTGCTCCCTTAGATGTCTCTCCACCACAGCCGATTTTGAAGAACTGAGAGACTTTGTGCTTCTGGCCTTTCTTGAGAGATCCATGGATGCGGAGTGGTGGGGTTTGGCCACCTGCCTGGCCAGCCAGAGCACATGCTATGGGGCGATAGATTCTCAAGCTTCGGGATTTCCTATGACTTACTGTTACTGTTATTTTTGTCAGTATAATTTTCTCGCCTTATCGCCCTTGCTGGATTATGTTACCTGCCTGATCTTGTGGATGTTTCAGTTCATATCCCTGACCCAAGAGTTAATTGTGGTGGTTTCCACAGGTCAGAGTTGCAGACTGGAATCAGGCCAAGCCAGGCAGAGCTGGGGGTGTGGCTTCAGTACAATAGCACTTGTATAGCATGGGTTTGATCCCAGCACCACCAAAACCAACCAGACAGACAGATGACTAACCAAGGGACTTTGTTCTCAAAGCCTACCCTGTTCTTCCTACTGAAATCACATTTGGAAAAGGACATCATCATCATCATCAGAAATGATGATTCAGAAGCATTAACCCACGTCACCTCAGTGACTCATACTAGCAGTCACGCAGATTATGAAACATAGGTGATTCAAAGGCGGCTGTCCGTGGGTCCTGTCCAGGCATGAAAGCTGCATCCCTAGAGCTTGCTGCACAGCCTGCACACATGATCATGCATGCAGCAGCTCTGTGAGTAGGAGTCTGTTTTCCACAGCAGTTGTTGCCTTGTGAACCTTGTTTCATTACATTATAAAAGAGTATTTATTGGGGGAGGGTGATGTTTGCATTCATGCCACAGTGTACACGTGGAGGTCAGAGGACAACCTGAGGGAGTGGATTCTTTCCTTCCACCCTGTGGGTCCTGGGGGTCAAACTCAGGTGTTCAGGCTCGGTGGCACACACCTGTGCTCTGCCTGAGCCGTCTTCCCAGCCTGCTCTGTGAATCTTGTAAGTTTTAGGAGCATGCTGGGTCTTCTGAGTTTTCTTTACTTCCTGAGACTTCTGGTTTTCCCTTCCTTTCTGAGTCTTATGAGCCTCCCCCCTCCCTCCAGGAGGGATGTTTGAAATTGGGTGAACTATCTGAACAGCAGAGTGTAGCGAGAATAAAGATGAGATGTCATTTTCTACCTATTGTAAGGGAAAATTTGGAAGGTGGAAAATGGTTGTGGAGAAGACCATCGCATAGTTATACGTGTATAGGTTGGTATAGCCTGAGTTTGGCACGTGTATCAAACGTGGAACTTGATTTTTAATAATTAAGTCTATAGCTGCACATGGTGGCAGCTACCCATGACCCTAGCATTTAAGAGGTTAAGGCAGGAGGATTATATGAATTTAAGGCCAGCGTTGGCTGCATAGATAGTTCAAAGCTGTCCTGGGTTATATAGTAAGACTCTGTCTCAAACAAAAATAAATAAATAAAAATTAAAATTAAGCTGGGTGGTGGTGGCCCACACCTTTAATTCCAGCATTGGGAGGCAGAGGCAGGTGGATCTCTGTGAGTTTGAGGCCAGCCTGGTCTACAGAGAGAGTTCCAGGACAGGCGCAAAGCTATACAGAGAAACCCTGTCTCAAAAACAAACAAACAAACAAACAAACAAAACAAAAAAACAAAAAAAATTTTTTTAAAAAATCCAAGGGGGTAGGAAGGTACAGCCTAGTGGTAGAGCAGGTGGTTAGCAATTATAGTTGAAACTCTGTGCTCAACCCCAGCAATCACCCCAGAAGTAAATAAATAAATGAAAAAGAAGATAGAAAAGAACTAAGTCTGTGGAAACAGTCATATAAGTTCTCTGCATCTGCCACAGAACCCTGAATAGACTCATGACATGGCGTGCAACATCAAGTCCTTTCAGACAGTGAGATCGATTGGTGTTCATCGAAAAGGAAAGGCTCATGGAGAAGAAAGGGAGAAACCTAACGTTATATAGAGCCCAATCCATTTTCCAGCTGAGAGTTGGTATAAAAACAGTTGAGGAAGGACTTATTAGCAGTAGCCATGGCTAGGTGCTGAACTGGGGGTTGATTTTTATTTCCTTCTTAATTTTTATTTCTTGAATTTTCTTTGTGCGTGTGTGTGTGAGGTATACACATTGCTTAATGGAAAAGAATAAGGGTCCATTTTTAAATCTATTTGCTTTTATCGGTAGTCTGGAAGGTCTTGTTTAAGTCTTTTAAGAGGGAAATGAGTTGATCACTAAGTGTCAGATGTTAACCTTTGGTGTGAGCGTATATTTTGGGTGGGTGTGGAATTCTAGGGGACTCACTTGAGGTTTCTGCAGTTAGCTTCTTATTCTTAGGAGAACCAGAGGCGGAAGAAATAGTGCTGTGATGAGCCCCGAGGGCACTGTTGAGCTCTGTGCTGGACCACGCTGGGCCACAGAGAGTATGGGCAAGACTCCCTGAGCTGCGCTACAGTCCCTAAACTGTAGACTGTGTCATTTAAGAAGAAGAACATTGTTATGACACCTCAAAAGTTACCTTGATTCAATGATGGTACCTCACACGTAGTCCAGTTCCCGATGTGTCTAATTGTCGTTAGTTTTGATTTTCATTTTTGCAGTACTGAGAATTGAGCACAGGACCTCATTCATGCCAGTGAATATTCATGATGCATATTACAACCATGCACCACAATCCCAGCTCCTCTAAATGTTCATAAAACCATCTTTAAAACTCTTTCCTCAGCTCCAGAATACAGCCAAAGCTCTGATTCAGCTGTTTTCTCTTTTCTTTTAATTTAGATTCTAGAAACATCTCTTGGCCCTTTATTTTGTTTTTCATGATATTTGAAACACCCACATCAGTTGACTTATGGAATGACTCTCATCCTACACTTATCTACTTGCTACCTTATGATAACATCCAGACTAAACTTCTGTCTTTGGGTTTCTATTGCTGTGAAGAGACACCATGACCACGGCTACTCTTTTTTTTTTTTTTTTTTTTTTTTTCTGGAGCTGAGGACCGAACCCAGGGCCTTGTGCTTGCTAGGCAAGCGCTCTACCACTGAGCTAAATCCCTAACCCCCACGGCTACTCTTATAAAGGAAAACATTTAATAAGGTGGCAGCTTACAGTTTCAGAGCTTTAGTTCATTATCACCAGGGCGGGACATGGTGGTGTGCAGGCAGATATGGTGCTGGAGAAAGACCTGAGAATTCTATATCTTGATCCAAAGGCAACAGAAAGTGAACTGCACGCTGAACTTTAACATAGGAGACCTCAAAGTCCACTTCCACAGTGACACACCTCCTCCAACAAGGCCACACCTTCTCCCACAAGGCTACATCTCCCAATAGTGCCACTCCCTATGAACTTACGGGGGCCAATTATATTCAAACTACCACAGCATCTTTGACAGAATCCACACAGATGGATGTGGATGTTTCTTAGCCAGCTCAGGAGCTTCTCATAAGGTTGACAGGGTGCTGGCAATGTTAACTTAATGAATGGGAAACTTTAGTGCACAGAAGAAAGGACATTAAATATTCTGTGTATTTGATTTTTACACCTTTCATGAGCCCAAAGAAAATGCTTGTTCAGAGAAAAGAGGTAAAAAAGAATAGCAAGTGTTTTATGATTTATTGATACCTTAAAGTGCTTCCCTTTTAATGGAAGCATGAAAGTGTTTTGTTGTTTATTCCTGTGCTGGATAGTTTTATGTCAACGTGACACAGGCTAAAGCCATTTTAGAGAAGGGAATCTCAATTGAGAAAATGCCTCCACAAGACTGGGCTGTAGACAAGACCATAGGGCATTTTTTAAAAATTAGTAATTGATATTGGGGGGGGGCAGCCCATGGTGGGTGGGGCCATCCCTGGGCTGGTGGTCCTGGGTTCTGTAAGAAAGCAGATTGAGCAAGCCATGAGAACAAGCCAGTAAGCAGCACCCCTCTCCATGGCCTCTGCATCAGCTCCTGCCTCCAGGTTCCTGCCCTGTTTGAATTCTTGTCCTGATTTCCTTCAGTGATGAACAGTGATGTGAAAGTGGAAGTCAAATAAACTCTTTCCTTTCCAGCTGGCTTTTTGGTCATTTCCTTGCAGCAGTAGAAACCTTAACTAAGACAATCCCTAAATCTAGGCAGACTGGTTGAGATTTGTATATATTTTTCTGTACTTGCTATTAGTATTGAATTCATGTCAGCACGGGGAATATGTTCAGACAGCTTTCTGTTTATGCTGTTTTGATGCCAAAGTCTTAAAGTCATAAAATAAGACATTTTTTCTCTCACTTGTTATAAGAATATGGCTTTAATATCTAAGATTAGATATTTAACATTTCTCTCATATCTAGAGAATATTATTCTAGGACAGTTGACTCTATTTCTGAATGCATTTTCATTTAAAGGTTTTATGTTTATTTTATGGGTATCTGTATTTTGTCTGCGTGTGTGTATACACACCACGTGCATGTGGTATCTGAGGAAGCCAGAAGAAAGTATTGGAATTCCTAGAACTGGAGTTAGAGAGGGCTGTGAGCTGCCATGTAAGTTCTGGGAACCAAACTTAGGTCTTCTGCAAGAGCAGCCAATGCTCTTAACCACTAAGCCATCCCTCCAGCCCACACATTCTTTTTTGTTTTGTAACTCCAGCTGGATTACATAAAATGTAGACTATTTTATTTATAACAGCACAGCCCTCATTTCTGCTTCCAAGGGGGCAAGAATTCTTGGGGTCTTCTTGAGGCTTAACATTAACTTGAGTTCCTGAGTTTCTGTGGAGGTTTGATAATGCAGGGGGTTGACTTTCTTTTCAGGGCATCTTTTATGACCAAAACTGTGCCTTGTGGAAATGAACTTCACAAATTCCTCATCTGGGACACTGCTGGCCAGGAGCGGGTAAGTACACGCTGCTTCTGGCTTTCTAGGGACAAAGTGGAGCTAGCTTCTGTATTTTGATTAGTTGTGGTCTTCTGTATTGATCTCCATCTGTTATAAAGAGAAGTTTCCGTGATGAGGGGGGAGGACTACACTTATCTGTGTGTATAAGCACAAATGTCATTAAGAATTATGCTGGTTTATAACCGTGGTAGTTGTAAGTTGACCTGGGCCAGTAGGTTATTCTTCAGTGACAGGGTCCTAAGTGGGAGGTGGCCAGGAGATGAGAAGATTGAAGAAGAATGTAGGAAAGTTTGGCATCAGGAGGTCTTGCATAAGCTGTGTCTTATGCCAAGCAAGCTTATTAAGGAGTACAGCATCTTATATACTATTTTCAGGGGTAAGAAATGGGACAAAGTCAGCAGAAGCTACTGTACAATGGGATGAAGTCAACAGGAAGCTTATCAGGCGATGTTGCACAAAGGCAGACAGGGTATCTCAAAAGCATTGCAGTCCGAGCACACAGAGGCCTTGGGACTGATACCCACAGCCCCACACTGTGGGAAGAGTTGGGTTCTCAGGATCTGAAGCTGAAGCCCCCTCAAGGCCTTGGCCTCAGGCCATTACTGTCTCTGCCAAGCGTATTCCTGGTTTTAGAGGAGGAGCTGTGTTCTTTCTCGAACATCAGGGTCTCGGGGAAAGCCTTGGATCAATCCAGCCCTCAACAGTAGTTTCTCCTCCAAGATCCATTACTTCTCTAGCCCTGGATAGGTGGCTGGGCTTCCGGGACAAGACTTGATTTCCCTTTCCTTGAATGGGTCTTAAGTCCAATTAGACAGCTGTTGGTTATTGACAAAGTATGTGCACTGAGGGAGACCAGCTCCCTCTTTTCCCCCCAGGGTCCTCTTGAGGAGGGAGAAGTGAGAAGTATGTAGATAGAAATATAGAGGAGAGAGACAGAAACACAGGATAGGAGCCGGGCGGTGGTGGCGCACATCTTTGATCCTCTGCGGAAGGCAGAGGCAGGCAGATCTCTGAGAGTTCGAGGCCAGCCTGGTCTACAGAGTGAGATCCAGGACAGGCACCAAAACTACACAGAGAAACCCTGTCTGGGGAGCGGGGGTGGGGGTGGGGTGGGGGTGGGGTGGGGGGCGTGGGAAGAAACACAGGAGGGCCTGGGTCAAAACCCACCAGCCTCTCCTGTGTCTACTAAAGGGCTTTTAAAGGAATGCCAAGGAGTGGAACAAAAGACCTCTCCCCAGCACAGCCAAGTGCAAACCATCCCAGGCACCTGGTGACCATGCATGTGGTCAAGCCATCCCCTAATGCAGCCCTGCTGGGTAAAGCAAGCTCAGATCTCACTAGGAAGCTTTTGTGGGCTCCCACAGTGCACTACTACTGTACCCACGGAGTTAGCATGCCATTCTGGCTCTTGTTGTGGTTCCTAGGCATTTTAGTTAGGTGGGCCTGTTGGTTGCCTCCCTTCCTTGGAAGCTTACATGGCACCTTTTGGTATCATGAAAGCTGGTCCTCAGGGAGGAGGCTTTCAGATCAGTTTCGACTCAGGGGACTCTGGGTCCTGTTTCTGGAGTGCATGATGTCTTCAGCGACGGGGCTTCGTTTTCACCTCTGGGGGTGCAACCAAAGGCAAGAGTAATAATATGTTGGGAGTCTCATAAACAACCCTGACCACCAACTCCAAAGAGGGCTTCTCATGCCTGGTTTTGGTAGATGGTCCTTGTCAGCTCAGATGGAAGCTTTCTTCCTTGACCCAGTCATACATTGCTTGTAGACAACAG
The DNA here is from genome assembly GCA_902168325.1 of Peromyscus nudipes. Lineage (NCBI taxonomy): Eukaryota > Metazoa > Chordata > Mammalia > Rodentia > Cricetidae > Peromyscus > Peromyscus nudipes. The sequence continues at coordinate 37,759 of CABHPH010112390.1, forward strand.
ATTTTGTTTCTTGATCCATTCTGTCTGTGTGGTGTTCTGAATGAGAATGGTCCCTATCAGCCCACATATTTGAATGTTGGGTTCCCAGTTGGTAGAACTGTGTAGGAAGGATTAGGAGGCGTGGCCTCGTTGGAGGAGGTGTGTCACTGGGGGTGGGCTTTGAAGTTTCCAATGCCCAGTCTTGCTTTCTTTCGGTTTTCTGCCTGCAGATTGGAATGTAAGCCCTCAGCTTTTTCTTTAGTGCCTTGCTTACCTTCCTGCGTCCATGCTTCCTGTCATGATGGCCATGGACTAACCCTCTGGAAATGTCAGCAAATGCTTCCATTATGAGTTGCCTTGGTCATCAAGTCTTTTCACACAATAGGAAAGTAACTAAGACAACCTATTTCTTTTGATTGGAGAATGGAGGCCATTAATATTTAAAGTTTCTATCGAAATGTGTGTGTTAATTGCAGTGATTGTGTTGTTGATTTTGGGTGGTGGTGTTTGTGTTCTCAGTGGTAGTGACTATGGCTTTGTATTTCTTTCCACAGTCTCTTGGATTTGCTCATTTCTTTCTTCAACTGGACATACTGCTTCCTATATATGTTTTAGGTTTGGTTTGTTGGATATCCTTTTTTTTTTTTCTAGGCTATTTATATCATAGCAAGTTTTTCTTTCTCCTTAAACTATGGTGGGTAGTTTTTCTGAGTGTGTTAGCCTAGGTTGGCTGGACTGGAATACACTGCTCCAGGCTCTTCTGCCTCTCAGAGTTTCCACTGAGAAACCAGCTATTATTCTGATAGATTTTCCCTTATATGCGACTTGTGTTTTTTTTTCTCTTGCGGTTTTCCAGACACTTCCTTTATTCTGTCTACTTATACCATGGGAATTTTCTGTCTGGTCTTGTCTATTTGGTGTTCTATATCTGTATGAGTATATCTTTCCTTTGGTTGGGGACGCTGTCTTCTATGATCTTCATGACCTGGTCTATGCCATTGACTTGGGATTCTTCCTCCTCATCGATGCCTATGGTTTGGAGGTTTGGTTTGTACATGATGCCCTATAGCTCCTGTATGCCCCTTTCCTGTGTTTTTAATTTTTCTCATATTCCTCGATAATTTGGTTCAGATCTTCTACTTCTCTTCTGCTTGTAGGGCTTTCCTTTGGGTTTTCTAGTTGAGTGATTAGGTTTTTCAGTTCCATCTTCGTTCCAGCTTGAGTCCTCTTCAGTGTTTCTGTCTCCTTATTGAATTCTGTTCTCAAGTCCTGGGTTGTCTTCATTTCCATCAGCCTTGCTTTAGTTTCCCTGGGCATCACTCAGGCATTTATTCTAAGTTCTAATTTCACGGAGCTGTCTCCATGTCGTCTTTAAACTCCTTGAATTCTTTGATGGAGTTTAGGATTGTTCTTTCTAATTCTGTGTTCTGGGTCTCATCTAAGTAATTCTCGTTGGCAAATATTTCTACAGGACTGGTAGGTTGTGGGGGAGATCCTGGCTTCATCTTTCATGTTGTTTGTAGCTTTTTGATGAGATCTGGGCATGTGGACTTCTTTTGTGAGTTCTCTGTCTGATGTGGACATAGCAGGTTGAGACAGAGGATGTGTGAGCTGGTTGGTTGGGCTTGGAGGTTGGAAATGGCTTAGGTGGAATTAAACCAGGTGGCTAGAGGGGACTGGGCTGGTGTGGAGGATGTGCCTCTTGGTCCAAACTTGGAGTGTCAGGGTAGATCTGTCTGGGTGGAGAGGTTGGATGTGGTATGGGAGGTGCCTGGTCTAGAGATTGGTTGTAGTGCAAGCAGGTGTGGCCAGACTAAGCTAGGACACTGGATCTGGAGGGTTCTGAAGGGTCAGGCAGACTCACCTCACTAGACCCTGGAGAAGGTGTACAGGATATGGCTGGGTGGAAAGTTTGGATGTTCAGCCTGATTTCTCATACAGCCTAGAACCACCTGCCCAGGGGCAGCATCACGCACAGTGGTGGGCCCTCCCACATCAATCATTAATCAAGAAAATGCCCCCCAGCCCAACTTGATGGGGGCATTTCCCCACTTGAGGTTCACTTTTCCCAAATGACTCTGGCATGTTGACCAGAAACTATTTTATGTTGACCAGCTTCTGTTTTAATTTGCTTAATGACCTTGTCTGTCTCTAGAAACAGAAGCCTTCTGTTTCTTGTCTTTCTCTCAATGGAAGAATAATCCTTAATTTTCATTATCTGATTTTTTTTAAAGATTTATTTATTATGTATACAATGTTCTGTTTGCATGTATCCCTGCAGGCCGGAAGAGGGCACCAGATCTCATTACAGATGGTTGTGAGCCACCATGTGGGTGCTGGGAATTGAACTCAGGACCTCTGGAAGAACAGCCAGTGTTCTTAACCTCTGAGCCATCTCTCCAGCCCCCTCATTATCTGATTCTTATACAGTGCTCAGGTAATATTCATCTTATAGAAGTCCTCCCTTTAAAACTGAAGTTCCAAGCCAGGCAGTGGTGGCATACACCCCAGACCTTGAGAGGCCAAGGAAGGAAGATCTCTGGGAGTTTAAGGCTAGCCTGGTCTACAGAGTGAATTCCAGGACAGCCAGAGCTACACCGAGAACCCCTGTCTGGAAAAACAAATAAATAAACTGAAGTTCCAGTAATTTTAGGTTAAAGCATTTTAAAGAATATTTTAAGAATTGGATAATTTCCTGGCCTACAAATGCTAATCTCATTAAAATGTCTTTTCTTCTTCAGCTGCTAAGTTGAGAGCAAAGACTTTTTTTTTTCTTTCTTCTGGTTTTTCAAGAGAGGGTTTTGTGGCGGCATTCCTGATGAGCTGCACCTGGCCTGGCTCTGGAGCGCAGCCCCTAGCCCTGGTCCATCCTTTGTTTAACCACACCTTTGGTTTCTCCTACCTTTTGTTTCTCTTATCGCCCTGTGTGAATCTCGTCTGAGAGTCAAGGATCAGAGAGTCCCCCAAGGATCAAAGGCCGATGCAAAACTTGGTTCAGGAAACCTGGAAAACCGTGGTACCTGATAAATCAAGTAATTTGCACTTGGCATTTGGTCTCCGGGAGCTCCTTTTGGGTTGCTTTGAAGGTAAGGAAATTAACTGGCTAAGCTGTAAATAGAGGGTAAATAAAAATGCCCTAGGTGAAGGGAAAGTGCTTCAGTCCTTTGAGGCTGAACCCCACTGTGGTCATGAAAGGCTATATTTATTCTTAAGATGCCTCTGAGTCTTCATTCGACTGACCCTCGTGAACCCACACACCTGTGATGTGACACAGTAGTTACAGGGTTTCACTGTGTAGCCCTGGCTGTCCTAGAACTCCCTCTGTAGACCAGGTTGGCCTTGAACTCACAGAGATCTACCTGCCTCTGCCTCCCAAGTGCTGGGATTTAAGGCGTGTGCCACTACCACCTGGTGAGGGCACAGACTTTTATAAAGTGCAGGCCTGGGGACCTTCTCTAAGCTGCCAGTCAGCTGTACCTGCTGATCCCCAAATCCAGGTAACTTACTCACAGAGAAATGTGTGCCCACCTGGGTTTCTTTGCAGCTGATTGGCTGTTTTTTACTCACTTGTTTGTTTGGCCTCTGGGTTGTCATAGAAACTCGACTGAGTTTTGTCCCGTTGCCTTGGCTGTGAAACAGGTGCTTTTATGAAGGATGCTCGGTCACGCCCCGCCTTATAAAGAGCCGCCATAACTGATCTAACTCTATTCCTCACACGTGTTTTCTCCCGTGCGGGCACTCACTCCCCTCTGTCCTCCCAATAAACTCTATCAGCGGATTCTGTCGTGTTTCGTGACGTTTTCTTGCAGGGTAACAGCGAAAAATACTAACAAGTTTCACAGGAAACCGGCTTGGCATGAGCAGGCAACAGTACCGCTTCTACTGCCCACTGACGTTCCTTGTGACTTGCTGTGTTCAGACGTTGCCCCGAATGCCCTGGATGTGGTGTCCTCTCTCCCCTGCACTGTGGTGTACCTGGGCCTACCCTCATTGACAAGCGAGGTCATACATCACAGAGAGGTCGAGGATGCTGCTACTCACAGCCACGTGGCGAATGAGGCATAAAGCTGAAATCTGATTGAGCAATCTGGGCCCTGGCTTTCCTTTTTATTTATTTCTAATAGAAACCATACAGTTGAAAACAAAATCACCCACCCAGGTATTTCTACTGTTGGCACAGCCTGTCTGTCACTCTTCAGTCCCCTTTCTGTGCATTGATAGCTTTCTCGGGGAGGTCATGGCTCTGAGATCAGCTATTTCCTTTGGACTGTACTGTGCCACCTAGGAGAGACTTCAGAGCGGTCTCCACAGAGCACTGCTGTTTACTGACCTGCTCTAGTGAGCTGATTGCTTTCAATGAATTCGGTACTCCATCCCACTGACTGTGGAAACTCTGCCCAGTTTCTATGTCAAAGGGAAATAGCACCAGGAAAATTTGTTGATATTTCTAATAATCTAAATTTCTTTTTTTTTTCTTTTGGTTCTTCTAGACCAGTCTGGCCTCAAGCTCACAGAGATCCACCTGCCTCTGCCTCCCGAGTGCTGGGATTAAAGGCATGCGCTACCACTGTCTGGCCAAAATCTTAATTTCTAATAGTCTTAGTTTATTTTCCTAACATTTAGCTGCTATGGGTTGTGGACACTGCTGATCATAGTAACGTGTGTGTGTGTGTGTGTGTGTGTGTGTGCATATGTATATTATTATGGTTCTGAATATGGAATGAAGCCACCTCCAGCCTTACATTCATAATTCTTAGGAGCACTGTGTGGCAGCGATAATCCATCTTTGAGCTGCTGGGAAGGAGGTTTCCGTTTTGGCTAACGATTTCAGGTGGATGTTTTCAGAATAGAGGAGGGGTGTGTGGGTGCCAGCTACAGGGCCTACAGCCGTCGGTCTTGCTTCCCCTCAGTGGCCTGACCTGGTTATTCTTGAGCTGGCCTGGTGTGCTGTCCTTCGATGGAGTCTCCAGTCCGTCCAGCTTTTCAATTGTTTCTGCAGCTTGCTGCCAGCTTTAATTGTGGTTGTAATGACATTGCCTTATGGAGGAGCTAAAAATAAATTCTTGGCCACTGCCTGTGCCTATTGCTATTTGTTCTGTTTCATTAATCATTGGAGTCTGGTGGATTTTATTACACACACACACACACACACACACACACACACACACACACACACACA
>CABHPH010112393.1:0-20826 GCA_902168325.1 Peromyscus nudipes
GGCTTTGTGTGGTTGGTTGCGTAAAGCATAAAGCACGCAGCGCAACCATGTGATCTATGCACATGCGTGGAGTAGCCACATGGACCTGTGTGCGCAGGCACGGCCCAGCCTTTATAAGCCGGCCTATATTCCCGGTTCCACTCTTTATTCACATGTCTTTTCACAGACCTGTCACGTCTGTCTCTCTTTCTTATCTTAATAAAACTCTTGTTAGTGGATTCTGTCGTGTTTAGTGACATTTCCTCGCAGGGTAAGAGCACCGCAAATAACTAACAATAAAGGTTAGAAGGCATCAGATCCCCTGGAACTAGAAGTACGGGTGAGTGGGAGCCACAGTGTGGTTACTGGAAGTATTAGAGTAACATGCACTCTTAACTGCTGGGCCATATGACAGTGGATTTGGGCTTGTCATGTATAGCCTTTATTTTATTTTTATTGTGTTTTATTATTTTATATTGTTTTATTGTGTTTATTATTTTGAGGTATGTTCTTTCCATCACTAATCCCTCCAGAGTTTTCATCAAGAAGGTGTCTTGGAATTTGTCAAAGTCAGTTGTCTATATCAATTGAAATGATGATGTGCTTTCTCTCCTTAAGTTCACATATGTAATGAGGAATGTTTACTGATTTGTCTATATTTAATCATCCCTCCATCTTTGAAAAGAAGCTCATTTAATCACAATGAATGATCTTTTGAATGTGTTCTTGGACTTGGTTTGCATTTATTTTTGTCTGTGTTCAAATTGGTCTATAATTCATCTTTTTGTTGTGTCTTTATCTGGTTTGGTTAGAGCAATACTGGGTTTATAAAATGAGATTGGAAATATTTCTTCCTTTTTAACTTTAGTGTATTTTGAGAAGTAATAATATAAGTTCTTTGAAGGTCTGGTAGAATTCTATGTTGAATTCATCTGGCTCTGGTCTTTTATTAGTTTGGGGATCTTTAATTATTGCTTCTGTATTGTTTCTTATTACCTATCTGTTTAAACTATTTGGTTAATCTTGGTTAAATGTTTGTGTCCCGTAGATTTGGATCTGTTTTACTTTGATTTTCATTTAATTCCAGAAGATTTTTTTATTATAGTCTTGATTTCTTTGTTATTTCAAATATTCAATAGTGCATTGTTTATTCTTCATGGAGTTGTATGTTTTCTGTATTTTTTTTCTCTTGCTTTTTTTTAGCTTTATTCCATTAGGGTCAGATCAAATACAGGATTTTATTATATTTCTTGAGACTCTCTGCTTTGTGTCCTATATGTGATGTATTTTAGAGAAGATTCCCTAGGATGCTAAGAAAAACATGTATTGTTTAGTGTTTGGGTGGAATGTTGTGTAGTTAGTTGATAGGTCAATTGATGTTATTTAAATCCAACATATATTTATTATACTTTCATCCAGTTGACCTACCTTATCATGAGACTAGGGTATTTGAAATCACCTCTATTACTATATTGGAGTTAATCTGTGCCTTTAAATATAGTAGTATTCACTTTATGAAATTGGTTAAGCCTGTATTTAGTGCTTAAATATTTAGAATTCTAATTTATTACTGATGGATTGTTCCATTGATTGTTATGAAGCAGCGCACTTCATGTCTTCTGACTAGATTTGGTTTGAAGTCTATTTTGTCAGATTTTAGAGTATCTTATTTCCCAGTTCCATTTGCTTGGAATAATTTTGTTTATCCTTAGATAGTGTTTATCTTTGTTCATAAGGTGTGTTTCCTGAAGGCAGTAAAACAGAAGAATTTTGTTTTTTAATCCATATATTAATATTAATATAAGCATTTATATCCAAATAATTCCTATTAGAACTATTGGACTTTGTAGCATTTGATAGTTTTTTAGTTCTCTTTTGTTTAATAAGTATCTTATCATCTTTTGTTATTTGTCCCTGTTGTTTCTTGAGTCTGTTTGTCTTTCTCTAAAGAATCAAGTACTTCTTCCAGTGTTCTCTGTAGGGCTGGCCTGGTAGTCATAAATTTCTTTTTTTTTTTTGGTTTTTCGAGACAGGGTTTCTCTGTGTAGCTTTGCGCCTTTCCTGGAACTCACTCTGCAGACCAGGCTGGCCTCGAACTCTGGGACATATGGGTATAAGTAAGCATATGGTTATAAAAGGAAACATGTAAGCAGTCATGGTGAAATTAGTGATTAATATGACATTGTTACATAATCAGGAAAGGGACATACATAGTTATGGGAATAATGGAGGAGAATGAAAATTTGGGATGGAGATGTGGGAGGAGAGTTAAAGGTAGTTTGAGAAGATAAGGTAAAGGTGTGTACCCATTGTTGTGAATCACTAGCTTCTGAGTCATACACCTGTCATCTTTGGGATTTCATTTGTGCCTCCTTGCAAAAAATCATCCCAGCTGGGCATATTTATCCAGCAAATGCATTCTACCTGCTGTAAGTAATTCAGCCCTAATTTCATGTGTTTTGGGGATGGGTTAGACTTTGTAGGCTCAGGGAACACTTTGAGAAGAGTTAGAGTATAGAGACTCAAGGAAGACTTGTGGAGCATGGGACTCTATCAGTGAAACTATGGGAAAGCTCTTGTATATTCCTCTTGAGTAAAAACTTTTCTGTGCATCTTTTTCTTTCATTTGCAGAATTCCCTCAGTTTGTGTTCTCTTTATTGCCTCTATTTTAATGTTAAGTCTTGAATTGTTTCCTTTACCTGTTTGATTGTTTTTCCTTGGCTTTCTTGGCTTTCTTTAAGGGATTTATTGATTTCTTCCATTTTTTTTGTTTGTCTTTTCCTCAATTTCTTTAAGGGGATTTTTCATTTCCTCTTTAAGGGCCTCTATCATCTTTACAAAATTATTTTTAAGTTTTTTTCTTCTACTTCATCTGCATTAGGAAGTTCAGGTCTTGTTGTAGAACCACTAGTTTCTGGTATTATATTACTCTTTATGTTGTTGAATGTATTCTTGCATTGCCATCTAGCCATCTCTTCCTCCAGTTGGTGCACATGGAGACTGTGCCTCCAGGATCCCTCTTCCTACAATCAGTACAGGTGGGACCTGTAGCGTCAGGGGTTGCTGAGCCCTAGGGGTGGGGTGGGGGGATCAGATGCTGCTGTCGGTCTCTGGTGCTCTTCCTCCAATCGTTGCAAGTGGAGCCTGTGGCTCCAGTGGTCAGTGGTCACTGATGCAGCGGGGGATGGTTGGAAGGGAGGATTTTCTCTCTCTCTCTCTCTCTCTCTCTCTCTCTCTCTCTCTCTCTCTCTCTCTCTCTCCACTGATGCCACTACCAGTAATCCTTCATCTAACCTGTGTCAGTAAGCCCAGTGAACTGACTGGATTCCCCAGAGTGAACTTTGGTGAAATCAGACCTCCGAGAGACAGAGGTTCTATATGTCTGACTCTGAGAATTAAGGTAAGCAGAAAGCATAGATGGGAAACAAATTATGATTTGGACTTTGAGAGGTGTAAGAGTAAGGGGGAAAAGGATATGGGAAAGAGATGGGCAAAAGTAGGAGGAAAGAAAAAGGAAAGAAAAGATAGAAGACAAAGAGAAAAAAGAGAAGTAAAGAGGGGATGGAATGGCAAAAGGTATGAACACTAAAGAACATTGTTAATATGCTATATTAACCCATGGTATTACGTAGATAGAAGTAGCTGTAGTGGAAAAGGAGAGCTGTTGAAAATACAAGAAATGAAGTCACTGGCCTGGACAATGTTTTCATATCTTGGGTGGATCCACTGCTTTGTCTCCTTGGACTTGGTCTGAGCAATACTCCATGTTGATTTTTACCTGTCCTATTCTTTTGTTAACTCCCAGTTCTCTCTGTCTGTGGAATTTCTTAACTCTGTTCTATGAGCTGGAGATAGTTTAGGCAAACTCCAACTAGCTATTTCCTCTAGGCTTCCACAAGGCCAGCAGTAGACAATGGCCATTACGTACCTTGTGCTTCCTATAGTCTTACAGAAGCTCATATAAACTCACAGAAACTGAAGTGCATGTACAGAGCCTGCACATGTGGCTGCATTCCTGCTGAGCTGCACCTGGCCTGGCTCCAGAGAGGAGCACCGAGCACTAATCCACCTTTTGTTTAGCAGACACCTTTTGTTCCTCTTGTTGCCCTCTATGTGAATCTTCTCTCAGAGTCTCCCAAGGATACAAAGCCCTATGCAAAACTTGGTTCAGGAAACCCAGAAAACTCTGGTACCTGAGAAGTTGAAGGATTTGCACTTGGCATTGTATTTTTGGGAGCTCATTTCAGGTTGTTTTGACAGTAGGAAATTAACTGGCTAAATTGTAATGAAGAGAAATAGAAATGCCTGAGGGGAAGGAAAGTGCTTCAGTCCTTTGAGGCTGCCCCCCCCCCCCGCACCTGCAGCCATGAAAAAGGCTAGATTCATTCTTAAGATGCCTCTGAGTCTTCTTTCCATGGATCTGCATGAACCCACACACCTGTGGCATGACAAACAGTTACATGCATGGTTCAGCACCAGATCCTCTGCATATATAATATATCTTCAAGTTTAGTTTTTATGGGATCCCTAACTGTGGAAATAAATGGGTTTCTGATTTTGTTCTTCTCTTGGGCTCTTTTCCTTCTGTTGGTCTTGTCCCACTGCTAAGTAACGTTTTACATTTTATTTTGTTAGATTTTTAAAAGAATGAATGAATGAATGAATGAATGAATGAATGAATGAATGAATACCTAGGCACTAGGGTAAAAGTTAGCAATTGAACTGTCATTACACCTGCTGGGAGAAGGAAAAATCAGTTTTCTCCAATAGAATGACACTGGCCTCATATTTAGGAATAGTTGACTAACATACAATAGACGCCAAGGTTTTTGGGTTTTTTTCTTTTTTTTATTCTCTCTCTCTCTCTGTGTGTGTGTGTGTGTGTGTGTGTGTGTGTGTGTGTATGGTGTCTGTGAGTGTGCCTGCTTTTATTTAGTTATAATTTGGTAGATTCTTTTGGTTTGGGGCATGGTTTTATTTTGTTTTCTTGGTCTTGGGGGTTTTTGTTATTAAGGTTTTATTTATTTTTTGAGAAAGAACTCAGAGTTGGGTGGTTAGGAAGCAGGAGAGGATCTAGAAGGATGTGAGGATGGGGAGGAATATGAGAAAATATATTTAAATTTTTTTAATAATAAAAAATAAAATATATTTTTCCAAAAGCCTCAGACACCAGAGCTGATAAGCAGATGTGTACAAAACTGGATCTTCAGGGGAATGGAGCTACAGACCACATACAGATGCAGAAGCTGGAGAAGATATGATTGTTGGACAGAGAGGCAGGCTATAAAATTAGAGTTCAGCTTCAGGGGTATGGTGAGGTGAAGTGTAGGACCAGATCTAGTAGAATGAATTGGCAGATTTATATGAATGGACAGTACATACAGATGGTCAAAGAAGAAGATAGAAGACAATTGAAATAGATGAGGTCAACAACAGAGCATAAGCCAAGCTGAAGTTCATGGTATAGTTAGGTGTTCTCTGACAATCAACCCCTTGATGAGAGGTCAGATGAAGGATCAGTGGAGGTATCACCATCATAGTAGCAGGTGTCTACCTCACTATGAAATGATGAGGGAGTTTTATCTTTTCCTCAGTCTGGTATGTCTGTTAAGTTCTTGGGCCTAGATCCCAAGTATTATTTCAATACATCCATGTGCTTCCACAATACCAATTTACTCTGGTAAATGTGCAGGATGGCATCCTTTGTACTTCCAGGAATAAGTCATTTATCAGTCTGGGCCATGTGAATTGTGCCCGACAGATGTTTCCTTTCATATGTATATCAAAGTGCCTTGTCATCCCCCATCTTCAAAAATGAAGTCTCTCTAAGGGCAAATACAGTCTGAAAAACACTGTTCATACAGTATGGAGTAATTTATAGCCAAGAACATCCAAATCTCAGAACTGCAGTATTTCCTGATAGTTCTCTGAACTATCCTGTCAGATTCAACTCCATCCCATCGTTACTTCTCACCTCATTCTTTGATTTGACTGTAATTGCCTGCCCTGCTTTTTCACTTCCTAGTCATTTAAATTCATACTACTACTCCAAGAAACATTTAAACATTGTTGCAGACATAGCCAAATAACATCCTAACAATATTCAAATGTCTACAATATCATATTTGGCCAACAACACCCCTTTTCTGCCCAGTGTTCGGTAAACCACATGAGAAAAGTAACTAATATTGGAAGGAAGGATGCCATTCATGTTGGCAGAGATGGCATGATGGAAGGCAACTCTATAGCAGCAGGAGAATGTATCTAGGCCTCCTCACCTTACACATGCACAAAACAGGAAACCAGAACTAGGGACAGACACTACATGTCAAGGCCTGCCTCCAGTGACTCATCTTCTCCAGCAATGCTCCACCCACCTCTGAAATGTTCCATATCTTCCCAAAACAGCAGCACCAGCTGGGGACCAAGCATTCAAATATGTGCATCTGTGGGGATATTTCACATTCAAACCATAACAGGAAGGAAATTTTTATTTGGTTTACTTACAGTCACTTGACCCCCAAAACTTGTACAGAACATCCTGGTGATACGCATATGTGGCAGGGAATGGATGTTCCCCTCATGATAACCAGAAAGCAGAGAAACGACGAATATAGGTAGAAGTCACTGCACATGAAAGCAGGCCCTGATGACTTACTTCCACCTGTCTTTTACCAGCTCCATCATATTAGAAGTTTCTCAAAGGGTTAATCTATTCATTGGGAAAGCACTTATGATCACAGATATATCCAGAGGTACATTTTGCTAATAACGTAGAGATTTTTCTAATCCAATCAAATTGATAACCAAAAGTAACCATTACCATTAATATTAACATCACTACTTGTCCTTTTTATATGTATTAAAAAGACAGAATAAATGTCTAAACAAATATAATATGAGACATCTATGCTTTCATTGGAAAGGGAAACAAATCTGTAATGATTTAAAACAAACAATGAATTATGGCTTTTTGTTATATACTCTGTAAGTACTACAAAACATCAGAATAAAATCAATCTTTTTTTAAAACTTTTTATTAATTCTTTGTGGATTTCTCATCACTCATCCCAATCCCACTCATCTCCCTGTCTCCTCACTTCTGCCTTCTGCCCTTGCAACCTCCCTGCCAAAACAAAATTTAAATGTTAAAACAAACAAAACACAAAAACAAACAAAATATCAGTGTGAAAGCTGTAGTGTGGCCCAGTGAGTCATACAGTATACCCGTTAGTCCATACATTTTTATGGTAGGGGAATGTCTTTTGTATGCTGTGAATATGTGTTGCTCTGATTGGTTGATAAATAAAGCCGTTTGGCCTATGGCAAAGCAGCTCAGAGGCAGGTGGGAAATTCAAAGAGAGAGACAGGAAGAAGGCTGGGAGAGCCGCCAGCGAGCCGCCAAAAGGAGCAACATGTAATGGGACACAGGTAAAGCCAGGGAACATGTTGCGATACATAGATTAATAGTTATGGGCTAATTTAAGATATAAGAGCTAGCTAGCAAAAGGCTTGAGCCATGGCCATGCAGTTATAATTAATATAAGCCTCTCTGTGTTTACTTGGGGGATGCAGTAGGAGACATTTGTCCCAACCACCTGCAGGCCAGCACACAGGAAATATTCCAGCTACATCTTTACTTGGAAATGTTCATTGCAATGAGTCACTGTTTTGGTTTGAGGCCTCTGGCTTCTGCTACACTATCAATACTGGGCCCACACTGGGACTTCTCTTGGATAGCCTATTGTTGTCCTGTGTCATGGAGATCCTGTAGCTTTGGACCTGCAGGTCTGGCCTTCACGTGCTCCAGCAGTTCATAGATGAGGTGGATGTTGGGGCTGGCTACCTCATAGTCCCGATTCTGGGCCTGGGTGGTAGCTGGATTGTTTAGCCTGCCAGCTTTCCCTCATCATCGCTGCTCAGGCAGCTCTCTAGCACTGCCCCAGCTAGCTCACCCAGTGTAGCAGACAGCAAGGATTGGGGCCAGTTCTGCTTTCACACTTTCGGGTCTTGCTCAGCTGCACTCAGAAAACTGTAACTTTATAAATCCCACAACTTTTAAGAGTTTTCAGCATTTTAACTCCAAGCTCTCTTTTAAAAATCTAATTCTTTAAAAGTGCAAAACGTCTGAGTTTTTCTTTGTTTAGCATGTTTCCTGGGGATGGGGGGGTTGTCATATATTAATTAATTGAGGTATTCACTAGTGTATTTATTAATTGAGGTATTCTCTCTGTGCTCCTAGATTCTCAATGACTTATTTCATGCATGAAAGGATGAATGGCGCTGATTGGTCGGTGGAAAAGTCATGGACCATGGCTGCCAGAATTAGAGTGGGCTTTATTAGAAAGAAGAGGGGATAGGAGGGAGAAGCCAGGCCTGGTGGGGGAGGGAAGCGGGGCAGAGCAGACAGCAGAGAGGAAACAGAAAAGAGAGGGTGGGGGTTCGTGACCGGCTTTTTAAGGCGGGAACGCAGTCGCCTCCACCCCCTGATGATGTAAGATGTTAGACCTGGAAGAATGAGAGCAGGATCCTAACAGTGGAGATGTGTTCTATTTAGTCCAAGACCTTTTCTGAAAAAAATGATGTGGTTTCTGTCCTTAAGTCCATTTATGTTCTGGGATGTATTTATTGAGTTACATATGTTGAACTAGCTCTTCCTTATGATCAAGTAGGCTTCATCTCTAAAAGGCAAATCTCTTGAAGTTGGTTTGCTAGTATTTTATTGAGAATACTTGTATCAAACTTCATCAGAGGGATAACCCTATAACTATTTTCTTCAAAGCTTTGGTTTTGGTATCAGAGTAATTTTATCTTAATAAAGATAAAGAATTTATAACTATTCTTTCCTTTTTGACTTTTACATACTAATTTGAGAAGTATTGATGCTGGTTCCTTGAAGGTCTGCTAGAATTCAGTGCTATTTCATCTATCACTATGCTCTTTATTACTGTTTCAACCAGTTGCCTGTTATGTATATATTTAATTTTTTATTTTATCTTGATTTAATTTGGGTAGGTCATACATTATTTCAGATTTTCCAGTTAAGTGAAATCTAGGTTTTTAAAGTACTTAGGATTCTCTGAATTTCCTCAGGATCTATTATAATGTTTCCCTTTTCATATCCAAGTTCATTAATCTGGGCCCTTTCTTTCTTTGTTAAGACCTGTTTTGTGTCTTAAGATGGTATCCATGTTGTAGAAAGCTCTATGAGGTGCTGAAAAGAAACTGTATTCTTCAGAATCAGGATGGTATGTTTTGTAAATTATCTTTTAGATCCATTTGATTTATAGTGTCATTTAACTCCAGAGTTTGTCTGTTTTTTTGTCTGGGTGACTAGTGTATTGATGGAAAGTGGTGTATTAAAATAATCCACTGTCACTGTGGTGGAGTCAGTCTATGGTTTTAAATTTAATAGTGTTTCTCTTATAAAATAGGTAACCATATTTGATATTCAAATATTTAGAAATGTAATACTTTGTTGGTATATTTTTCCTTTAATGAGTATAAAATGTCCTATACCTCTTCTGACTAGTTTTGATTGAAATCTGTTTTGTCAGACATTAGAAAGGCATGCCTGCTTGATTTTGGTTATTTTCTTAGAATACCCTCTTTCCATTATTTTACTCTAAAGTGGTATCTGTCATTAATGATGAAGTGTATTTCTTGGAAGCAGCAAAAATATAGATTCTGTTTTCAAATCAAATCTAATCACTGTTAGTCTGTATCTTTTTGTTGTATAATTGAGACTATCAATATTGAGAGTTATCATTGAAAATGTCTTTGTCCTTGCTATTTTGTTGCTGTAGTTTTGTTGTCTTTGATTAACATTTCTACAATTGTCTATTTATTCCTTGTGCCATCTTAGGTATGCTTAATCTTCTCTTCTGAGAAAAAATATTCATTTTAGTATGATGACAGTACAATATTATGATGAAAATATATCTTACATTCTAAGGGAATGGAATTATTAATGGACCTCACAGCCAGAGTTAATAATGCATCTTGAGGTCACTTTAAGATTGCTAATTTATTATGATAGCTTAAATGAAAATGCCCCCTATAAGTTCATATGTTTGAATACTTTGTCTCCAGTACTTAATCTGGAGGATTAAAAGGTATCTTCTTCTTGAATGAGGTAGGTCACTAAGGCCAGACTTCGATGTTTCAAAACCCACACCATTCTCCAGTTAGCTGTCTCTGCCCCATGTGTGTGGATCGAGATGCAAGCTCTTACCTACTACTCCAGCACCATGTCTACCTGCCTGCTGCCATGCCTCTTTCCATGATGGTCAGGAACCCTAAGCTTCTCTGGAACTATGATCCCCAAGTTAAATGCTTTCTTTCATAACTCGCTTTCTTCATGGTGCTTTATCACAGCAACAGAATAGTAACTAAGACACCTTACTATGTATTAAACTATTTGCTTAACGTGCCTTTGAGAGAATAATGTAACAATCAACCTTACTTGCCTTAGATTTCCATGTAATGAGCTTTAAAACGTAAGCTAATGCATAATTTTAATCTTAAATTATGTACTCTTCATGCCCCTGACCCAGAATAATGCATGTCTGTTCTAACAATCATTTGCTGAAAGCAGCAAAAACAGAGCAATGAGCAATCTTATAAAATGAATACCCATCATAAATGTTGAACACAATATATGGATATTGCTTAATAAGCAATGATGTTTGTAGTACTATTTGTTATCTGAGTTGGTGAGTTCATCCAGAGTCAGTGACTCAATCCCTTATAAAACTCATAAATATTTCTACAAAGTAACACTCATACCTTCCCCCATGACGCTTTCTGTATATTTGAATAAAGACAAAGGAAAACCCTTTATCAAGAACAGGCAGATATAGATACACATGGACAAACACCGACATAGCAAAAGATTCACAAGACAGCCTTCATGAAGGCACAGATTTAGACTCATGCCACATACAGATAAAGGATATGACACAGGGAGAATGAAGTACAGAATTGAAATCTTGACTTGCTCTTGGTTGAATGTCACCAAGGAGAAGTGATTTGATTTCTTTCCTTAATACAACCCTGATACATTATTGTTAAGTTGTAATTTATTATCAATGTGTTCAAAGTAACCACACCTTGGTAACCTGAATGAGGAACTATAAATGTACTTAATCCATACGTAGTACATTCTGTAGAACTAGCTTATTGGAAATAAATTGCGCAAATCTCTTTTTATCATGGGAAATTTTTCTTTCTTCTTTGATTACAGCTGATACATTTTGTTGGGTATAATATTCTATATTGGCATCTGTGATCTTTCACAACTTGTTGAACATCAATTCAGGCCCTTCCAGCTTTCAGTCTTCATTGAAAAATCAGGCATTATTCTGATCAGCCTGCCTTTATATTACTTGATCTTTCTCTCTTGGAGCTTTCAATACCCATTCTCTGTTCTATATACTGTAGCTGAAGTTTTCTCCACTCCTGCCTGGCCCATGGTCAGGACAAATCCCTCTCACCCACCAGTCCCACAGCCACTTAGACCCAACCAAGTTAACACAGAGACTTATATTGCTTACAAACTGTATGGTCACAGCAGGCTTCTTGTTATTTAGTTCTTATATCTTAAACTAACCCATATCTATTAGTCTATAAGTTGCCACGTGGCTCGTGGTTTACTGGTACCTTACATTATGCTTTTCATGGTGGCGGCTGGCAGTGTCTCCCTGACTCAGCCTTCTACTTCCTAGAATTCTCCTCTCTGCTTGTCCCACCTATACTTCCTGCCTGGCTACTGGCCAATCAGTGTTTTATTTATTAACCAATCAGAGGAACACATTTAACATACAGAACACCCCACAGCAATATACTTAATGTTTTGATAATTATATCAAAAATTATATCAAAATCTTTTTGTTTGGAAATCTATTTGGTATGCCTTTTGCACCCTGGTAGGCACCTCTTTGCTAAGATTTGGAAAATTTTCTTCTATGACTTACTTGAAAATAATTTCTGCCCTTGATCTGGTCTTCTTTTTCCTTCTTCTACCTATGATTTTAGTTTTGCATTTTTATAATGTCTCAGAGTCTCTACATGTTCTGTTCCTAGATTTTTTTTAAATTGCTTTGATTCAGCATTCCATTTTCTCTTCTGTCATTAAAACCTGATATTCTCTCTTCTTCTTGATATAATCTATTGGTGAGCCTTTCTACTGAACTTCTTGCCTGAGTTCCTGAGGTTTTTTGTAGGTGGCAGTTTTTCAGCTGTCAGCAGCTCCCAAGTAAATGCACTTGAGGCTTATATTAATTACAAATGCTCAGCGAATAGCTCAGGCTTATTACTAACTAGCTCTTATAACTTAAATTAACCCATTTCTATTAATCTATGTGCTGCCGTGGGGCTCATGACTTTTACCTCTCCTACATGTCCTGTTTCCTTTCTGCCTGGCTGGTGACTCTTCTCTCCAACCTTCTTCTCAACGTTCTCAGTTTGGCTCTCCCTCCTAACTTTATTCTGTTCAGCTATTATTTATTTAATAAACAAGCTGGCCAGTCAGCTTGTTTATTAAACCAATCACAGTGACAAATCTTCATAGTGTACAAGAGATTATTCCACAGCAGTTTTTATGTCAAATTTTTCTTCAATTTATATTTTCTTCAGGAATTCTATTTCTTTTAATATAGAAATTAAAAATTCAACTTTCATATCTTGAATTGTTTGCATTATTTTACTCAATGGTTTGTGTTTTCATGGCCTTCACTTAAAATATTTATAACTTTTTATTTCATTGAATGTTCTTAATTCATATCTTGAAATCTTGTGTTGTATTTCAGCTATTTTGCTTTCTCATCACAATGAGGTACTAATTTTAAAGGAAACACATTGTCCTATTTATTTGTGTTTTATGATTTTAGTATGCAACCCAGGCATCCAAACTTAGATTGTTAGTGGTGATCTTAGTATGTATCTTAGTTACTGCTGTATTGCTATGAAAAGACACCATGACCAAAGCAACCTCCATAAAAGAAAACACTCAACTGGAGGCTTGCTTACGGTTTTAGAGAATTATTCCAGTATCATCATGGCAGAGTTGTTTAAACTACCTAGGAAATTTCTCAGGCCTTTTCCTTTCATAGGTTGCAGGATTAGCTGGGTATGGCCTTGTCCTGAAGTTACCACTCCCTTTATTCCATTTTGAATGAGGTTTTACTTTAAATTTGTTATCTCCTTGAGCACCAGACTTGGCTGCAACATTACATTTTCAGCTGCTCTTTTTCTCATCAAACTGTACATTTTATATTTTTCTTCACCCTCTTTCTCATTCTCATTGTTGATGAGAGTCATCACTACTAATCATACAACAGAGTCAATACTAGGCTGTCTTGAAATCTCTTCTACCAACATTAATCCAAAATTCTTTAATTTGTCCTCCAACACATTTTTAGGACAAAGGCAGCAAAAAACAGCCACATGTTTGTTTGTTCGTTTTCCAAAAATATCATAAGAATGACATCTACACCAGCTGCTAATATTCTTACTTTCTATAGCCTCTTAAGCTGAGCCCCCACAGTCTACATTGCCCTCAGAGCTATTGGCTTAAAGCATTCAAAGCACTCTTCTAACCCCAAATCCCAAACTCCTCTATATTCCTATAAACAACAGTACGGTCAGGCCTGTCACAGCAATATACCAATCCTTGGTACCAACTTTTATCTTAGTTAGTCTTCTATTGCTGTGAAGAGGCATTTAGAATTAGGTTGTTAGCACTGATCTTAGTATGTATCTTAGTTACTGTTGTATTGCTGTGAAGAGACAACATGACCAAGGCAACTCTTAAAAAAGAAAACACTTAATTAAGGGTTTCCTTACAATTTTTGAAAGTTAGTCCATTATTGCCAGGTGAAAAGCCTATCAGAAGACAGGCAGGCATGGTGCTGAAGAAGTAGCTGAGAGCTTTATCTTGATCCACAGGCAGCAAAGATGGGTAGGGAGAGAGAGAGACAGAAATTGGGCCCAGCATGTGCTTTTAAACCTGAAAGCCACCCTCAGTGACACACCTCCTTCAATAAGGCGACACCTCTTCCAATAAGGCCATATCTCCTAATCCTTTCCAAACAATTCCACTCCCTAGTGACTAAGCATTCAACTATATGAGTCTATGGGAGTCATTCTTAAACTACTATAGTATGGATATCTGGTCTCACTTTTATTAAAAGGGTAGTTAGATCTATGTTTACTGTTACTCCAACTTGTCAGATTGTGGGCCATCTTTGTGGTATTTGCTGTTCAATACTGGAGCAACTCTGCATTAATGTGAGAACAGGATATCAGAAGTTGCCCCATTTCAGCTAGTGACAAATGTAGCTTCTAAGGCCAGGAGCAAAACTTCTGTAGCCTTTGAAGATTCTTGCCGCCAATACCAATCTTCAGGAGTCTGTGGAGGGCTCACTGGATTCTAAAGGTGACTTTGGGTGGCAGGGGTTGGTTTCACAATGGGAGTGTGTTTTGCTCTGTGGAAGCAGGGAGCAGGTTGCCGCGCCATCATCAGGTAGAGGTGGATAGGGCAGAGACCAGGTTGGGGATCTCTGGTATCTCAGTCACAGAACTCCATGAAGCCCTGAAGAGTGTGGTGGGTGGGATGGCTGGAACACTTGGTAACTGGCTCTGGTGCACCTATCTCAGATCATAGCATCTGATACTATCTTCTGGCAGAGTGGTAAATAGGGTGGACAGTAGGTGGGTATGTGGGTGTCTCAGTTAGGGTTACATTGTTGTGATAAAATAACATCTACCCCATGTGCTGTAGATTCAAAGCTGCAGTTCTCCATTACACAGGTCAACAACAAGACATTCAGGAGAAGTCCCAGCAAGGTTACAGTATTGATGATGTAGCAGGAGCCAGAGGCCTTGAGCCAGACCAATGACTCATTGCAATGCACATTTACAAATAAAGCTATTTTGGCAAAAGGGTCTATACTGTGTGACAAACTATGATACACCACAGCTTCTATGGCAAGATGTTTTTTTGTTTACTAGTCTTTTTAGTCTATTCTAATTTTAATTTTTTTACTTTTTTATTTTAATTTTTTTGTTTTCTTTTGGGGCACAGGTTGCAATGGTGGAGGCTGGATATGGAGGGATGGGGAGAGGAGTGGGATTGTGTGCATCATGGGAAATTCACAAAGAGAAATAAAAGTTGTTCTGAAAAAGATAAAGGAAAAGCAGTTTTTTTGGGGGGGGGTTTCAAAACATGGTTTTTCCGTGTAGCCTTGGCTGTCCTGGAACCCACTCTGTAGACTGGGATTGCCTTGAGCTCTGAGAGTGCCCCAGCCAGCGGGGACATAAAGGGAGGGCTGGCGAATGAGAGGGACAAGAAACACAAAGAATGAGAGCAAGACAGGATGTCTGATCAAGCTCCAAAATTTCATTTTTCTCTCAAGGCATATATAGGTAGGCAAAGGGGGTTGCAGCAGGAAGGGACTTAATTATGGGGGTTGCAAGCAGGAAGGGACTTAATTATGGGTTGTTCGGCCAGCAGGGAATGTTGTTCTGGGGGTTATCTATCTACTCTTGTCTAACTGCCTAATTGCCTAACTGCAGCTCATTCACCTGATACCGGAGAAGAGGTTCTAGTGCTATGGAGACTTAAGCAAGGCCTAGATCTAAGAAAAGAGGAAAGAAGCCCAAATATGGCAGCATGCATGTCAAGGGTCACTTAAGCTTATGGGTCCCGTCAAGAGATCCACCTCCTTTGCCTCCTGAGTACTGGAATTAAAGGTGTGCACCCCCACCACCCAGCACACACACACAAAAATTTAATGAACAAGCATATCACACATATTGCATAAACATTATTATAATTTTTATTATTTAAAATTCATTTGAGCCAGGCCGTGGTAGCACACTCCTTTAATCCCAGCATCCAGGAGACAAAGGCAGGCAGATCTCTATGAGTTCAAGGCCAATCTGGGTTACAGAGTGAGTTCCAGGAAAGGTGCAAAGCTACACAGAGAAACCCTGTCTCAAAAAACCAATAAATAAATAAATAAATAAATAAAATTCATTCTATTTCCTTCTCTGATTTTCTTGTCAATAGCTTTTAAAAGATAAGTTTTGCTTTTGTTGATAGTGACTGTAGCTTTAATCACAATTTTTTTTTTTTTTGCTGTTGTGTAAGGGGGAGAAGACCTGAATAACTTAGCTGCTTTAAATCATGGTGCCGCTGGATGGGAATACCATACTCAGTCAACAGTGGAAAGTTGTGTATACTTCCAGACTATCGACAGTGAAGTAGCATAACAAGGGCATGGAGAGAAACTGTAAAATAGGTATTTACCTGGTATTTTTTTTTCATATTTCAAAACTGGTATACTCAGCATGTAAACCTGAAGCAATCATCCCTTCTGGAATGAATGAACCTGTAGTAATATGTCACCAAAGCCTACTCAGATTAAAGACCGCACATTGACCACACCTTTCCTTTTTGGTTTTATAGTGTTATGGTTTTGTATTCTTACTTTTGTACTTCAAACAGCCCCAAGTAAGGTGATGGATGAATTACTTTACACTCTAAAGATGTATATTGAATTAAATGGAAATTAGTAGAGAATTTATTCAAAACCGAAAGTAATATATTTTCTAACATTTAAAAACACCAACTGTTAGAACTGATGTCAGATAGTAACATCATGCAAGGAGATTGGCAGAGAAAACATATACTATTAACATTGTTAATATTTCTTAAATCATTTTTTCAGTGGCCCATTTGGTGATAGTGCCCTGAGTAAACTATGATAGACAGATATATGTTAATAAGCACATAGGAAGGGACATGTCTGGAGCCTCATTGATCATATAACCTTTTCGAGGTACCACATGTAGGATTCTAGAAAGTCATGAGATACAGAAGAAGCATGGGCTCAGGTACAAGATAGACAACATACATAGATGTACAGAACTGGAAATAGGTTAAGAGAAACTTTGTTTTTACTTTCAGTTGCAATTAGGTCATGTACCAGTCCTCCAGAATCAATAATATTGGCTGAGTAAGGACAAGAAGAAATGGCTAAGAACACAAGTATAAACCTCCTGAAGCTTGTTTACTCTTATTAAGGAATTTTTGGATCTCAAAAAGAATTTGTATCTAGAAACATCTTTTAATTAACATCAGTCTAGTTGTATAGCTGGGTCTGTTTGAGGGTCCTCTGGCAGTGGGATCAGGATCTGTCCCTGGTGCATGAACTGGTTTTTTGGAGCCCATTACCTATGGTCGGACATCTTGCTTGCCCTTGATGTCGGGGTGGGGGGGTGGGGGGGGGTGGGGGGGTGTTGGTCCTGCCTCAACTGAATGTACCAGGCTTTGCTGTCCCCCTGTGGGAGAAGTTACCCTTTTTGAAGGAAGGGATGAGGAGTGGGCTGGAGGGGAAGGGGGGGAGGGGAGGGGGGAGGAGCAGGAGGAGGCATGATTGGGGATCTGCTGTTGTAAAATGTATTAAAAAAATTTTTTTAAAGAAAAAAATTAACATCAGTCTGTCTCCCCATTTTTGTTCCCCTGTTTTTATCAGAGTGTGGGAGTTTGCACATAGGTCTCTGCTCTAGGGCCTCAGAGACATAAATAACAACAAAGAATGAAGAAGAGTAGTGTCATAATAGAGTATTAGAGGTAGTAACCACACAAGAGTAGCCTTCCATAGTCTAACTTGCTAACCTGCACAGAGCAGAGAAGCCAGAGTGGATCCCACATGAGTCCCCATAGCAGTGAGCAAGTGGCACTGTCTGGAGACTACCATTCCAAGTAAATGCATTAACAGGTGGTGTTATACTTGTATGTTTGACCTGATATACTAGGTAATTTCCCATCCTTAATTAATTCTATGCACCAACTTTACTAGGTCAGAGGGTATCCATGCATCCAGTCCAACATTATTTTAGTTTTTTTCCCCCTAATGAGGAAATATTTGAACAACTTGAGTAACATTTAAATGGAAAGATTTTTAATAAAATGAATTATACACCAATAAATTAGTGGCCTTCATCTTATTGCCTTATGGTGTAACTATAACAAAAACAATGGAATTTCTGAATAAGATATATTTCTCTGAAGACTGTCTTTGCACTTCATCTGCAATGTCAGTTCATACTGATTCTAGAGGACATTGCCTTTGGACTTGAACAACAGCACTTCAAGGTGTCCAGCCTACTATTACATCATACAAATTTGGACCTTAACATAGTGCACAACTGGTGAAAAAAAAATCAACCTTCCCATTACACACACACATACACACATACACACACACACACACACACACACACACATACACACACACTCAAAATTCAGTAGGGTAGTTTTGTTAAGTCAAATTGATGTCAGTAATGGTGGTGATGGTTTCCAGTAAAAGAATAAGTCAGAATAACAAAATCTGGTGGGATAATTCACAGTTCCCACTCCACAAAAAAAAAAAATCTGTTCAGGTTTAGGACTATTTTTTCTTTGTTTCACAAACGTGAATGTATATACAATTAAAATTGGTACTGTCTCATTTATTTGATATTTTCAACCTTTAAAAATATTATTTATGTATTCAATAAATATTTCATTAAATATATAGACATCTTTATTGAAAGTATTCCAGTAGTTCATATGCAAAATAAAACATAACAATTCTCCCTGGAGGAACACAAGACAAATATCTTGAGAAACATAGAGATCTCCATAATTAATGCTAAAAGCCTGAATGATTTTTTCCACAGAACAAGAAAACAAAAAGTAGGATTCTTTTGCTCCTTTTAATAAAGTGTCGTTCCTGAGGATCTAGTCAATGTCATGAAAGAATAAAAATAAATGAAGGCCATTCAGATTGGAAAAGAAGTGATACAGCTATTACTGTTTTAAACAGCATGGTTGCCATGTATTTTCTAAGAAATCCACAAAAAATAACATAACTAAAGAGTGAGTTTAATGAGGCTCCAGAAAAGGTCAATAAACAAAGATAAGTTGTATTTGTAAATATTAGCAACAAACCCAAAAGATTACAATTAAATAAATAATTCAACTTGTACTATCATCTAAGTACATGAAACCATTAACAATAGTTTAAGAATGTAAAGAATAGGCAAATAGATATAGAGATTTGTTTCATGGGTTGGATGAGTTCATCTTGCTAAAATATCAAATTAGTGTTAATTAAAATTCTATTATACTTTTTGCAAAAATTGACACCCATTCCAAGATGTAATTAGAAGTGCAGAATATCTAGAACAGCTGTGATGTTGAATTTTAAGTGTGAATTTTAATGGATGAATGAATGCAGCAAGGCCTGGGATGCATTTCTTAGTGACTATGAAAGAGTTTCTCGAAAGACTCAAGGTGAGTCTGAGGGGCTGAGGTGGAGAAGATCTTCCAGGTTGGTTAGGCAGCAGCCAATCAGCTGGGAGCACAAAAAAGAACCAAGAGAGAAGGCAAATTGATTTTCTTCCTCAAGAGTTGGGATAGACATTTTTGGCTTCCTGGACTTCAGAATTCTAGGTTCATCTACATTTGGACTCTGATCTAGAACTTATACCAATTCAGTTTCTCAAACTTGCCATATCACACTGAGAATTGCATCAAGAGCTGTCTTGTTCTGTAGACCTTTAACTTGGAATTATTTACATAATATACCAAGTCCTCAGCTTGTAAACAACCTGTAGTGAGATACCTTAACTGCCATAATTATGTGGGCCAACTCTGGTAAAACCATTCTCCCATGTTTATTACACATATTCTATTGCCCTTGTCTGTCAAGAGAAACTTGACTTATGGAATAGCCAGAAATAATTTTTAACAACTAAGTACAGGATGGGAGATATCTCAGTTAGTAAATTTCTTGACTTGCAAGCAGGATGATCTGCCAGAAGCAACAATAGAGCAGAAGGGACAAGGATCCCATCAAGAGTACATGTCTGATGACTTAACTTCTTTTCACTAGGGTCCGTTCCCTGACAGTGCACAAACCTTGGTGAATGGGCCTTTGGAAGACAATTAAAGTCCAAACTACACTAACAATGATTAAAGCATTCTCTGTATAAGCTGTAATGATGAGCATATAGGTGTAAATATTTAGCAAAAATTTACCAAATTATACAGTTTAAACATGCATATCATACCTCAATAAAGCCAAATAATGAACTTCATTTAAATATTAACCATGAATCTCAAAATTTAACCACTAAGAGATGGTCCTATCTTTCCCCATTGCCATTTCCCTCTCTAAAGTACTTACAGGTAAGACTGTACTGACATCTTTCTCATGGAGTCAACATATGTATACATTGAAAAATTTCATCATGAAAAATTAAATGTTAAGTGTTTATATTTGATTAGATAAGCCTTATTTAAATAGTCATTTGATTTAAATCTGTTTCCTTTCTTTTCATTCAGTTTAGACATACATCTTTAGAGCTTCTCCATAAGCAAAAATATCCAAGAAAACCAACAAATGAGAAAGGAATACATAATAAGTAGACACAGAAAAGTCAGCTATTTCAGCCTTGTCTGCCCTCACCACTGATTGCCAAGTTACTTATTCAAGCCCAGTTATGCTATTCACCTTCTTATGATGGAAGAGGAGAGCTATGCTAGTTGATACTGAGTTTCACAGAGGAAGTCAGCATTTCATACCACAAGCATAGATTACAGGATTTGTAATGCTTTCTTTCAAAGGTAAACCCTTACTTCCTTAAAAAATTTGACTATTTTATTGCTGTCAAAGTTTTCCAATTTCATAATCTGGAAATTAACATGTAAAATGGCTAGCCAGAGCAGTAATAGATTATCTTCTAGATTAGATTGCTAGACTTTGGGCTAATATTAACTCTATTACTTGATT
>CABHPH010112395.1:0-18787 GCA_902168325.1 Peromyscus nudipes
ACACACACACACACACACACACACACACACACACACACACGCCCACCTACATCTACAGTGTTGTGGATATCGCTCTGTATAAATAAAATGCTGATTGGCCAGTAGCCAGGCAGGAAGTATAGGCAGGACAAGCAGAGAAGAGAATTCTGGGAAAAGGAAGGCTGAGTCAGGAGACGCTGCCAGCTGCTGCCATGAGTACCAACATGTAAGATACTGGTAAGCCACAAGCCATGTGGCAAGGTATAGATTTATAGAAATGGGTTAATTTAATATGTAAGAACTAGATAGCTAGAAGCCTGAGCCATTAGGCCAAACAGTTTAAATAATATAAGAGTCTGTGTGTTTATTTAATAAGTGGGCTGCGGGACTGCCGGGGCTTGGCAGGAGCTGGAGAAAAACTCTCCAGCTACATACATACATACATACCACACACACACACCCCAGATACACACTCCTACCCGCATACCCACTCCACACCCATACCACACAAACACCCACCGGAGCACACACCACATAGACCACTCATACCACTCCAGGCCTCCTGGGCCTGGGGGAGCACAAGGAGCACTAGCCTGGTGCATAGTGTGGAGTTTTGTTAGCATGTTTATTTGAGACTGGTCTCGAAGCCCAGGCTACCTTCAATTCCTGATCCCCCTGCTTCCACTCACAGGCAGCACCACTAGGGCCAAGTGTTCCACATCGTCTAATATCTGCACTGGGGAACAAAGCACCTGAAACAGATGTTTGAGGTGAGACTTTCATGTCTTACATGGGCACCACTCTCCCAAGGCTCCAGATTCATGTCTAAAGTCACTCTGCTCACAGCGTATTTGTTGTGGCAAATGGCAGTCACTGTAGTCATTGCAATGACTTTGCAGAAAGGAAGTATGGCAGCATGCATATTGTCCTAAACAATCATAGCAGTGTTCCACCAATTCCTTTCTCCTCTGCAACATGATGCCCAAACAGCAACTAGCACACCGGTGGAGGGCCTTCACATCTGTCCCTGAAAAAGCACAAACGTCCTCACACTTGTCAACAACCTGGGCCCAGGAGACTGAGCCTACAAAGGCCATGAGTGGGAAGGCTGCACTCCAAACAGGGAAAGGCCTGCTCCCAGCTCTGAAGTCGGAAGGAAGACCTTCATATACCTAGAATGTCAGAAGGTCAGCAACTCAACGATGGACTGCCTGACTCAGGTGGTCGACTGGTATGTGCATTCTGTCGGTGGAAGGTGACTGTCAACCCCACCCTCCTTTACAATTTGCTTTACAATTCTCTTATTCAATGAAGCAACAATGCAGAGGGAGCCCTGTGGTTATCTGGGCCTCCCACTCATCTGTGTGCCCTACTTCCATATTAGCCACATGAACCCCTTTCCTCCCAGCCCAAAGAGCAGCTGCTTCCCTTTTACTGCCCAACACCAGCAGTTCTTCTATCTTCTGTGACCTGGAGGCAAAGGGCAGTGCTGCGAGGACCCACAGGGACCTAGGAGAGCCTTCAGATCCCTGTGAGGAAATGCACCATGGAGGAGGAAATGCTCCCAGTGCACTACACTCTTAGCGGACAAAATGACATGAGTAGATCGAACGGTGCGATTTCTTCCCTGTGAACAAGGCATTGTCCTGTGGTGGTATTGTGTTCCCCAAAATATTGTGTACTCTAATAAACTTATCTGGAGTCAGAGAACAGAAAAGCCACTAGATACTTAGGATAGGCAGTGGTAGCACACGCCTTTAATCCTAGCATTCCAGAGGCAGAAATCCATGTGTTCAAGGATACAGCCAAGCTTGGTGACACATGCCTTTAATCCCAGGGAGTGGTGGTAGAAAGCAGAAAGGTATATAAGGCGTAAGGACCAGGAACTAGGCTGGTTAAGCTTTCAGGCTTTCTAGCAGCACAGTTCAGCTGAGATCCATTTGGATGAGGACACAGAGGCTTCCAGTCTGAGGAAACAGGATCAGCTGAGAAGTTGGCCAGGTGAGGTTAGCTGTGGCTTGTTCTGTCTCTCTGATCTTCCAGTGTTCACCCCAATACCTGGCTCAGGTTTGATTTTATTAATAAGAACTTTTAAGATTCCTGCTACAGTGTCCCATCAAGCATTTGATAAGTGGCATGACAGCGATTCGGTATGACTTTCTGGCAACTGTGTGGCTGCCTCTCATTCTGAAATGCTGCTCTCAGATTGTCTCCCACAAGCCCAGATGGCTCTGTCAATCTGTTTTGTCAGGTCTGTGGTGGGAGGACCACACCTGGTTTGTTTCCAGAGGCCAAAGCAAACCATAACCCTGAAGGACCTTTTCCCAAGCAAGTACGTGTGGCCAACTAGGCTGGGGTCCTCTGCTCTCACTTAAGTATCTGCAGCACTTAGCAAGGTACTGGGCTTTTGATAAAAATCCGGGATATTTTGCTATATTGGATAAGGTGCTTCTTCTCTGTCTGGAGCAGGGTGGTGGCCACTGAAGGCACCCAGTTTACACCAGTGTACACCCACAGCACACCCAGGCCTTCTCACTTGTTTTCAAAATACTGGTAATTTGTCCCAGAGTCTTTCTCCTCTGTAGCCTTTGCATCTCCAACAGGTTAGATATAAGGGAGGAAGTCTCCACCCAATCCCGGAACAGAGAGACAATAAAGATACAATGTATTTTCACAACCAACTTCAGGAGAAGATAACCTTTCAGGTAATACCAAATGGTAACATTTTAATACTAGAAGATACAGAAGAAACAGCTTTTCTCAAGGAGATCACTAGAAACAAGACATGTGTCCTCTCTCCTCATCCCAACAATGGGACAGCTCTCAGGTCAACAGAGATGGTCAGTGAAGTCACAGCTTAGAGGATGTGTTAGTTACTTTTCTCTATGCTGTGACAAACATCTAACAAAAACGGCCTAAGGAAAGGAGGATTCCCTCTGTCTCACTAAGTGGGGCACACACGATAGGAAAGGCATGGTCACAGTGGCATGAGGCCAGGAGCAGAGAAGAGAATGCAGACACTCTGCTAGCTTTCTCCTTTTGTTCTTTTTATTCAGTATGGGGCCCCAGTCTACGGTATGGTGTCACCCACATTCGGGGTGGGTCTTAAACTCTCAGTTAAACCTCTCTGGAAACAGTTAGCTAAGCGTACCCAGACTTGTCTTTCCATGGTGATTCTAAATCCAGTCCAGGGCACGAAGAATGGCTCAGCAGTTTAGAGCAAACACTGCTTGCAGAGGACCAAAGTCTGGTTCCCAGCACCCAAGTCAGACAGCTCATAGCCACCTGTAACTCCAGCTCCCGAGGAATCCAAGAGCGTCTTCTGGCTTCCAAGGACACCTGCATTCATGTGTACTTATACATACATAAACATGTTACACACACACACACACACACACACACACACACAGAGAGAGAGAGAGAGACAGACAGACAGACAGACAGACAGACGCATACAAATAAATCTTTTAAAAAATAAATGCAGTCCAGTTAACTATGACAGTTGCCCATCACAGACTGGGATGTGTCAATGATATTTCCAATTTCCAGGACAGTTTTCCAGAGCCTCTCCTGTGGCTCCTACAGTATTGGCTCTGCAGAGCAGCACCCAGGCAAGCACTCAGCGGTTAGGACTGCAGAATAAAGTGCAGCTGGGTGAGACTAGGCAGAAGGCAGGCCCACTGCGTCCTCTGCCAGCAGCAGAAACAGGCAAGACTTCCAAACACTGTGACAGAGAAAACAGACAGAGGAACACAGGCCTCACTGCTCACAAAAGCTGAACTTCTCTGTTCTGTTAAGATGTAATGCTGACTGAAACTGTCACTGCTCTGGGCTTAAAACTTACAAATGCATCTTCCACTGTCTCAGAAGGCTTCCAATTCCTCTAAAGAGACTGCTATAAATCTACCACAGGCACGCTGAAATGAACCACCCATGTTATTACACACACCCCATTCTCTAGTCCAGACAGCTTATGACAGCCTACAGTCCCTAGCCACCAAAGTCCAGGGTTCTGTGTCCTACTAGGTGCTTCTAAGAAGACCACGGCGGGAAAGAAAGCAGCAAGGCAGCACAGAGAGGAAAGCGAGAAGCACTCCAGCACCTGGAGCAGAAAACCCTAATACTGGTACTAATGCTGGCTGCTCAAGTCTTCCTCAACCAGGGACACAATGACACAGGGTGCCCTGTGCCAGCACTTAGAGTAGCTGCTGCTCCTTGCTGTCCATCACCAGGATACAGAAAACTGCCTATAGCTGTGGTAAAGACAGCTACAATGTGCAGAGCTATCACTGGGGAATTTCATCCAGACCCCTGAGAGCTGCAAAACTCAAGAGGGTCAAGGTGAAATTCTAAACAGGACTGGGCTAGAAGCCCCCCAACAATATGTGGCCATGGTAGCCGTCTCTCTATGTGTCTCTTTCTGCAGGAATGAAGCAGAGGTTTGGAGATACCAGTTACTTCTAGTTCCCAAGTCTTGTAGCAGGTAAAAGCAATTTAATTTGGTTCCTTTCTAAACTGTGCATCCATTTGTAGGCACACTTCTAAACTAGACACTTTTAAACACGACCCACATTCACTCCCTACTTGATGAGTCCTATTTGAGGTGAAAATAACATCCATACATCACCTAAGCATTCATTCAAAGACAACCAAGCATCAAGGGTGTTTATGTTCTCATGTCTCCAGAGTACAGGAGAGAGGTAGGTAAGGTTCCTCCCCAGAGCCTGGCTTTGCAGAAGGGAAACGAAATCACTGTCATTTTATCAATTTCATGGGGCTTGTAAAGCACAAATAAAAACATACAACCACCCGTGACCTGCAATCTCATGCCAGGAATTTACACAGAGAAATGAAACTGTACACCCACATGAAGGCTTTCCCACAAACGGCAGCTTTATTCCTAACACCAGCAGTGGAACTGACCCAGATCCACATCTGAGGACATGAATGAGTTCAGGTTCATCCACACAGAGTCTACACAGCAGCAGAAAGAGAAGAGTGAACTGCTGACACAGGCAACACTATGGAGGGAGGCAGATCTATGCTGAGAAGAGAGCCAAGGACAGAATAGACAGCTACTACCCACTGTAGGAAGGTCAAGGATAGGCCAAACCAGCAGGATGATGCACAGTGGAGGACCAAGGAGGTTGGTGAGGCTAGGAGCATGGCTTAGAGGTGGCCCACCATGTGCAAGGCCTCGGGTTCAATTCCCAACATCACTAGGAGAAAACAGAAAAGGGCAGAAAAGAACTACCTGTGGGTTCTAATGTTCTTGTTCTGAATGCTGATTAAACAGGAGCACACAACTATCAAAACTAATCAAGCTAAACACTCTAGCTCTGCATTTTACTACACGTAAATGACATCTAAAAACTGCTTGAGGAAAAAAAAAACCAACGACTCGTAGAGCAACCTAAGAAAGAGATGAGCTAAATTTACATGAGATGTAACACATGCAAGAGTGAACACAGAACAGGCCTTCTGGGCACCACCATCCCAACATCTGACTGTGGATCACTGAGCCCTACTGTGAAGGGCTGAGTCTCAGGTCAGATGCCACAGAGTGTTCGACAACACTACTAACCAGAATATAAACCCTGTGCTGGAGAACCAGCACAACAAAACAGGTGGTGAGGTGGGTGCCCTTCCCAGCAGCAGCAGAGCCTCTCCCAGGAAGTCTAGAGAAAACACAGGGCCTCTGAGGAGCAAACCCCAGGCCTTACTTACTGAAGAACCTTCGCAAGAAGAAACCGTCCTAGAGAGCCACAGATGTGCAGCTCTTCTCAGCCCGCTAAGAACTGGGTATCACGAGGATGAGGAAATGGCTACACAGGGGCTGGGCAGGAGCGAAGGGCATTCTGGGACTCCACTGTCTGCAGCTGAGCACCTGTGGGAACTCCTGCCCAGGTCCAAATCTCTGCTTCCTGGACTCTTGACTCCAAGAAGGATGTCACATGGGTCCCTTGCAGCACCTGTGTTACCACCCAAAAAATTATTAATCTGATTACCCCAAGAAATTATTAATCTGTAATATTCAGGGGGAGAAAAAGAAACTGAGAAGTGGAAGCAGGGGTTAGCCATGGGGTGGCACAGGGGATTCTGGGAAGACCTAAAGGAAAATTTTATATACTGTCCCCAAGTCTGTCCTTCTAAAGGTATGGCTACAATTTCAATAAAATATATGTTGTTTTCCATAGAATTTAAGGCACCTTGGGTTGTGCAAGGAGTCATCATTTTATGCATTGCTAAGGGAACAAATGCTTTCTCATATGAGATTTCCACCTGGTACTCAGTAAAAGCTAAGCTCAGATGCTTATCATCCTTACAGGTAAGAGAAAAAGAAGCTCCTTGGGCTGCCTAACCACTCCACCACTTCCTGAATGGCCCCAGCAGTCACTATGCTGAACCAGCTTCCCTCTGTGTCCTGTCACTCAGGGCTGCGCTACGGGCATAGATACACGGAGTGGCATCTCCTCTGTGTGTCCTAGTCTCTGACTCTTGAGTCCCAGGTTCTAACACTGAAACTAACACTGAAACGCAGGACTCAGTCCTCCACAGGAGGACCTCATGGCCACTAACTACATGCAAGCAATGACAACAGTGTTGAGACCATCAGTCAGACTAAATGTTAACAGTATCTCAATCTCCAAAGTGTTTGTGTGGGCTAGGGAAGTGGTTCAGTGGAGGAGCAATCTCTTAGCAGGCAGCAGACTTAACACCAAAGCACAGAGGAATGGGCTAGAAGGCAGATCAGAAGCCCAGACAGAAGAGATACTGGACAAAATGTATGTAAGAAACATGAGCGCATGAGGAAGTCTCTCAGATTCCAACTCCATCCGGAAGAGAAGCAGCAGAACCACCATGTGAAGCAGTATTGGTGAAACGATCAAAGAGGGATGAAAAGAACAAAGACAGGATGAACCACACATAAGAACATCTTACCAAATCAAGAAAACCAAAGGAAAGAACTTTGAAATGAGCCCAAGAAGGGTGTCGGAGGCAGCACACCTTCAAAGCAGAGCTGGGACACACTACTAGAGGCTAGAAAGAGCTCATGGTAGAGTACACTGAGACTCACAGCCAACATTTCACCAAAAAGGACAGAAGTCTGCAGATGAAAACATCATGAAGCTGAGAAAAAGTCAAGGACATTGCCAAATTCTACACACAACAAAACTGTCCTTCAGAACTTAAACAGAAACAAAACATTTTCCAGACAATGATAATTTGTTGCCCACAGCCTCACCTTAAAAGGAGCATTTTTCAAGAAATTTTCAAAAAGTTCCAAGCAAATGTTTTCAAATTGCAGGACTATGAGCCTAGATAAGACAAAACCCAGGAGAAATGGAGTGGTGGGACAAGTAAAGAGGCGGGCTGCCGGCGGGCTGCTGGCGGGCTTGCTGATATTGTCTTCCAGGTTCAAACAGAGAGAGCTACAACCTGTGGCAGTGAAGCCACACAGCAAGGTGAGGTGCTATCAGGTTCCTGCACCATTTAGACAGTGGCAAAAGTTCGTGTACCTGTGTAGTGTGTGTGTGTGTGTGTGTGTGTGTGTGTGTGTGTGTTTATGCCCTCTCATGTGTGCATGCATTAGTGTGCTGTGTGCACCCATGCATGCACACAGATGCCAGAGGAGGATGCTGAGTGTTCCACTCTATCACTCTCTGCCTTATTTCCTTGAAGCAGCCCCCACAATCCTGCTGTCTCTGCTTCTTAACAGCACTAGGGTTCTAGTGCACACAACCACACCTAGCTTTTTACTTGGGTTCCAGGGGTTTAGAACCAGATCCACATTTGCACAGTGAGTACTTTACACACTGAGCCATCTTCCCAGATTCAGTAGACCTTGTCTCAAAATAAAAATAAAATAATAAAGTGGAAAGTGATTAAGGAAGACATCTACACACACACACACACACACACACACACACACACACACACACCAAAAATGTAGATTTTTATATTATATTAATTTTTCCAAGTTTTAAAACATCTCCATTGGTTTCCTCCACATAGGGAGTTGGCCCAGTGCTAGAGTGAGCACCCAGGTGTGGACACCTCCATGACACCTGGTTCCTCTACAAAATGAAGTCAGACACCACAGGAAATGTTCATAACCATTCCCTCTGATCCATTACTCACTCCCCCCCATTAGCACTTCCTCATTCAGCTGGGGAATAATTTTACAGCTTTCACAGTGGCATGCAGTGAGCATATGGGGACTCCTTTTGGCACACCCAGACTCAGCCTTCTATGCCTTCTGCTTCCTGGCTGTCAGCACCCCCAGCTGTACCCTGGCACCTGTTCTTCAGGACCATGTGACCAGGTGCTCTGGCCTACAGAGGAAGGTTCACTTCCAAAGCCCACCCCTGTAAGAAACGCATAGGTGCCAGAGAGCTAGATGAGCTACAGTTTCAGTCCTCAACAAGCATTGTGTCTTTGTCAAAATCTGTACACACAGAAACAGTGACTTTATCAGAAGGAGAAGAGTGATGAGAGAGAGGTCCTTGAGAGGCTTGTGAGGAAAAGAATCAAGTCCTCTTTCACTGCAAAAATAGCATGCCTAGAGCAGGTCACTTAGCAGCAGAGATGGGAAGGCACCTGCTCTCCAGACAATACTAGAGCTAAGGAAGACAGGAAGCAGGATGAGTGCATAGGAATTCTCTGAGCCACAAAGTTCCAGAGTGGCAGTGTGAGCCTCCTAGTGTGGCCCGAGTACTATGCCTCAGAGTCCAAGGAAGGAAGGAAGGTTGAGCATCAAGGATTTCCCGGGCACTGGGACCAACTAGCTGCAAATATATAAGTTGTTTTACTCTCTACATTCACCATTCTCTTTCTTCTTCTCCTTCTTCTTCTTCTTCTTCTTCTTCTTCTTCTTCTTCTTCTTCTTCTATTTTTTTTGTTTTGTTTTGTTTTGTTTTTCAAGACAAGACTGTCCTGGATTCACTTTGTAGACCAGGCTGGTCTCAAACTCAAAGATGTACCTGCTGCTTCTGCCTCCTGAGTGCTGGGATTAAAGGCGTGCACCATCACATCCACACCTTATATTTTCAATCTTAAAAGAATGAAGTAGTAACATGCCAGGGTTAGGGTAAGGGATCAGGGAAGGGTTAATGTTCCATCTGGTCAGACCAAGCCAAGAGTCTGCTTCAGAACCTGATGCAGCACTGGCACAGGAGGGTGAGCGGTGAAGGATGTTCCACTTCCTTCTGAGCAGTGACAGAATGGCTGGAACCTACTCTGTGCACCACTGAAAGCAGCGTGAGTGCAGAGTGACTTCCAACCTACCTTCTAAGATGAGTGTGAGCTTTCTCAAGAATGAGCAGACCGAGAGGAGGACAGCTATGTGCCATCCTATTAGCCACACTGGCAGCTCAGGTTTGTGAGTTTGGAACTGATTTTTAGATCTTAGTTCCACATCCAGAAGGCTGCTGCAACGTCATGGCCTTTGGGGACAGGGCAAGACAGGAAGTGTGTGGGCAGGGCTGACTAAGAAGCCATTCAGCTGGAGAGCATCCATCAGAATTCTCCCTGAACACAGTTCACGAAAAAGCTGCCAGGCAAGAAGAGAGAAATGACGGGGAAAGATGCAGAATGGAGCATGAGTAAGGCCAAAGCAAAAACATAAGCAAACGTTTGTCATAGGTACAATCACTAACATCTGGGCAGGAAGCAGCTAAGAGAAACCATCACAACACAATGGTTAACCCCACAACAGCCAGAAGACACATCTACACCATCTTACAAATTTAATGAGGACAGGGGCAAAGCGCTTCACACAAGATTTTGAATCATGTCAACAGTGAGTCAGCCAGCTACAATTCTGCCTGTGGCTAGGAATCCTCATTTGCAGTTTGTCACAGAAACACAAATAGGTGGATGATGCCCAACCTTTGGCTCCACAGAGAATCAAGCCATGTTGAGAAGGAGAGAGAAGAAGGCTGCTCGCAGAGAAGCCAGCTACGCAAGAGCATGGTGCAGTCATGACATGAGGGCGGCACACCAAGGGATGACAGTGATGCCATAACAGGACCGTGTCCAGATGAGCAATGCTGTCATATCAAAATGTGATTGCCCTGAGCTGGGGGTCACTGCAGAGTGACAGCCCATCCACATCAGTCTACTCCACAATGATCTCTGAGCACCTCCCAGGACCCAGGACCCAGGACCCAGGACCCAGGACCCAGGACCCAGGACCCAGGACCCAGGACCCAGGACCCAGGACCCAGGCTTCCAGGTGCATTACATTCTTCTCAGATTATCCCCATCTGACTCTGAGGATCCCAAGTAAGGTAGGGCACACTGACTCATGCCAGCACCAGTGTTCAGCACATCCCATTGTAAATCCAATGCGCAACTCCAGGGTGGGGTCAGGCAGGAGTACTAGCACCATCCATCCCGTCCCTCAGAGCAGAGGCAGGCATCTAGGGCCTGCGGATCACAGGGACGAGGAGTAGACAAGCTACAAGCCTACCCTGAGGGCTCTGAGGGTGCAGGCAGCTGGGGAAGAGAGATCTTTCTCTAAGCCTAGCACTCAGGGTTCACTGAGCAGCATGCCATGTGTGGTCCCTCAAGTTTCCCAACAACCAGCAACTAGCCCACTTGTGGAAGGAGGCACAGAAGTCTAGATCCCAGCAACCCTAACTGCAACCCACAAACACACAACTATACACGAATACTGGGCTCTACAAACAGCATCTGTACCTAAGCACGCCCAGGACAAGCCTACAAATCCAACATAAAAAGAAAAGTGTCAGCACTTGGGAGGCAGAGCCAGGTGGATCTCTGTGAGTTCGAGGTCAGCCTGGTCTACAAAGCGAGTTCTAGACAGCCAGGACTGCTACACAGAGAAGCCCTCTTTCAAAAAAAACCTAAAACCAAAACCAAAAAACCAAGAAATAGAAAGAAAGAAGAGCGGCCATCCCTGGCCAGCTCATCAGCTCCAGTTCATAGAAAGCAGCTCAGAAAGCATGTGTGTGGTCCAAGTGTACAGTGTGGTGATGTTCTATTTGTGCTGAAATGTGACATTTTATTTGTATGTTAATAAATAAAGTTGCCTGGAGATCAGAGGTCAAATAACCATTAAGCAGAAGTCAGGTGGTGGTAGCACACGCCCTTAATCCGATCACATGGCAGGCAGAGTCTCTGTGTGGTCAAGGACACAGCCAAGCGTGGTGACACCAGCCTTTAATCCCAGTACCAACCGTAGAGACCTGGAGGCCTGTATAGACAGGCAGTGACGAGGAAGTCATGTGGCTGGGCTTAGAGCCAATGAGAAAGCAGAACAGAAAGGCAATAAAAACATAAGTCAGGCAGGAAGCAGCTCTCTCTATGGAAGCAACTGTGGCGAGGCGGTCAGATAAGGTAGTCGTGGCTCTCCGATCTCTTTGGCTGTTACCTCTGTATTTGGCTCTGTGTTTCTTATTTAATAAGACTGTTTAGAAATTCACCTACAGTACAGCCCTATCACCAAGGTAGCAATGGCTGGTCTTCAGAGGAAGAACTAGCCCAGGAGCCTTGTTTTGCTGGAGAGAGACTCCCTCTTCCTAAATCCACTGTTTGGCAGGAATCTATAAAAACATGTTTCATTTGTTGACTACAAATCCACTGTGACTGACACAAGAAGAATGCACTGAAAAGGAGTTAGGACCTAAAACCTGCTTGATATAACCACAGAACATGGCTGCATGTGGTTCCTAGGAGCCCATGGTGACTGCACAGAACCTGAGGCCGTTCCTGCTGGTCAAGATGAGAAAGGGCTCCTATGGCATAGTGCATTCCCAGTGAAAAGCATGCCCTCCCCTCTGTGGACACTTGACTGACAAATGGGCCCATTCAATGGTCACCTCAGCTCCCAACCAACTGTGCCAGGTGCACCAAAGCTCCTTACCTCCCACAGTAAATGGTAACAATACCCATAGAATTTACTTGGAAACCACAAAAACTAGAACCTACTCCTGCAGAGGCATGGTGCCTCCCACTCTCAGCCTTAGGGAAAGGAGACCTGGTGAATGGGCCTATCCTGAGTTCCTAACTTGCATCTCGTGCTAAACTGCCAGCATCCCAATCTGTCAGCCAAACCCTTAAACGCCCAAAGCCCCTGCTCTCAGCTCCCAATAAACCTTCCACTTGAGGCTCATCATGAAACAAGGGAGCTTTAATACTGAATTTTTGGCTGAAACTACCATTGGCATTTTCCCTTCACTCTCCCACTAAACTAAATTTTATGTACCTAAAGGTAATAAGGAAACGTCTTAAATTTAACTAGGAACAAATATTCCACCAGTTATTTAGGAAAGGACTCGATCAGCCAGGCAAGAAAATATGGTCCAACACAGAGTCTGGTAGTCACTGGAAATAAAATCACAGTGGTTTCTCTAAATTCTTTCCTGAACCAAAATCACCTTTATCAAAGTATCCGATCTTGAGTCACCACAGCCAGAAAAGCAATGAGGAAATGTGGGAGCTGTGGCACTAGCGAGGAAACAGGCAGTGTGCCAGGCACCAGTGGCACTGTAGGTTACCGCAGGTTTTCTGTCCTTCCGTACGGAGATTAACACACCGCCTATTCCCACCCACACCAACGTGAAAGCTGCCATGATTTCAGCAAATATGAATGAAATGACCTCACTACAGACTGCCCAACCTCTGTGAATGGTGCAATAAAGCATACAGGGGAAGAGAAAACTGAATCTAGGGGTCTTTCCATCAGAGGTCTTGGATTTAATAACATCCCCACTGTTCATTGCAGATGGCACATCAACCTCTCTTTATTACTGCAGAAGCACAAGAGCTCTGTAGAGTGCAGTAAAGTGGCGCATGTTTAGCTTTGCAATGTTTCAAAGGATCCTGATTTATAGTTGGGAACTACATACCTTGCACCATACATCTGAGCTGGGTAATTACCTCTTGTTCTGTACAAACTCTTGCCTGCAGCATGAAGTCTGCACCTACTGAGAGACTCTGCATTGAAGTCAGGCCTCCTTACCCTATCCTTAGGTCATATGAAGGTAACTAAGCTGGGGAGCATTTGATGCACACCAAGCTCTTACAGCACATCCCTGCATTTAACATTCTCCAGCCAGTCAGAGGTATCCTGGTGACATACGTTACCTTAGTCTTGTTTCTAAAATGGAGGAGTCCCACTAATGGCATATATCAAGTAATTCTGAGACACTTTTAGCACATGTAAAAATGAATGCATCAGCTCTGGCATTCAAGAATAAATGAGACGGTATTTATGGCTGTAGTATTGCTTCCTGGATATGGGGAAAGACAAACAACCTCTTGCTACACTACAGTTCCACTGTGTGTACCAACCCGACTAGAAACCCACCTGAGGAAGCTGTGGCTTGTTCTGTTTCTCTGATCTCCCAGCGTTGACCCCAACATCTGGCTCCAGGTTTGCTCTTATTAATAAGACCATTTAAGATTCATGCTACACCTGGCACCCAACGTTCGTGGTTCGAATTCGGAAAAAAAAGCTACTTGCCTGTGGCCTTGTGGGACCCAGGTCAGACCCGAGCTATCCTTAGCCGGTTGTGGTGGAGCATGCTGGTAGGATTTGCTGAAAGAGAGAGGCAGGAGGATCCCGAGTTTGAGGCCAGCCTAGGAGACTTGCTGAAGAGAAGCTATGGCCAGAGCCAGGCCACAAACAGTGGCAGGAGGAACATGGAGGTGGTGGCTTCTGCTCTGAGCTACAAGCTGCTTCTCATTGTGTTGGTTGGTGCCTGTGGTGATGCTACTACCTGGGATGAAGAGTTTACTACTGCTTGTTCAGAGAAGAATTGCCCGGACCATAGTGTTACAAGAAAGCATCGGCAAAGGTCAGTTTGGAAAGTTTGGCAAGACAAATGGTAGAGAGAAACTGCTATGAAAATTTTCTCTTTTAGGGAAGAACATTTATGGTTCTGAGAAACAGACATTTATCAGACTGTGATTGCTCCAAACCACAGAGGGGAGGCGCGCGCGCGCATGCGCACGCGCGCACACACACACACACACACACACACACACACACACACACAAAGTCTTCATGGAACCATAACCACACCTAACAGCAACTTTGAAATCTTCAAAAAGATGACAGGATCCCACAATGAAGATTCCACATGGACTATGGTAAAACCATTAAGCTGATTAACACCAAGGAAAGATCAACTTTGGACTACAAACTGTTAAAGACAATTTCAAGATGGCTAGCTGAGATGATCCAGGCTGACAGACTACTTGAACAAGGACTTGAAACAAGCCCTGCACTTTCTCATTATGCAGCGACTGGACAAATGATACAGGACTTGACAATTGGCCCAAAATTTTTCTTTTCAGGATTCCCTAAAGATGTCTTCACCCCCAGAAAGCAGGAAGTAATTTTAAGAACACGACGCCCACATTCCCAAGAGGTGGGGTGGATGCTTTTTTGTTGTTTAATGAGTTTGGGATATTGTTATTGTTTACAATGGTTGGTTACAAGTTGTTAATTGTTAATGGTCAGGAAAAAAGCTGAACATGGAGATTAGATTCAGAGGTTTTGTTTAAAAAAAAAAAAAGGAAAAAGAAAGAAGAGAAAATAGATATGAGGTACATCATTGACTCTACTCTGAGAAAAAAGATAAAGAAATAATAGGATAAATGGGTAGATCACTGAATCTACCCTAAAAAGAAAAAGGGGAAGATATAAAAATGACAAAAGGTAGATTACTGAATCTATTATGAAAAGAAAAAAGAGAGAATATGGATATGATAAGATAAAAAGGGAGATTATTGAATCTACTTTTAAAAATGAACTACTTGTTTTAAATAGGATAAGTAATGAAAATTTTTTGTCTGAGTTTATCAAATGCTACTGGACTGGACATTGTTAATATATATAATGGAGTTTTTAATCTGAATCTGACAAATGTTAATGGACTAGACATCGTTACTGTAATTCTTGACTGTATATATTATATATACTTATTGGATAGTTTTTCTTGTATTAGTTATAAGGCTTTTTTTAATTTTAGACAAAAAAGGGGGAAATGTGGTGGTATTGTGTTCCCCCGAAATATTGTGCACTCTAATAAATTTATCTGGGGTCAGAGAACAGAACAGCCACTAGATACAGAGGCCAGAAAATGGTGGCACACACACCTTTAATCCTAGCATTCCAGAGGCAGAAATCCGTCTGGATCTCTGAGCTCAAGGCCACACTGGAAACAGCCAGGTATGGTGACTCACACCTTTAATCCCAGGGAGTGAGGCAGAAAGGTATGTAAGGCGTGAAGACCAGAAACTAGAAGCTTTTAGCTGGTTAAGCTTTTAGGGTTCTGAGCAACAGTTCAGCTGAGATTCATTCTGGATGAGGACTCAAAGGCATCCAGTCTGAGGAAACAGGATCAGCTGAGGAATTGGCAAGGTGAGGAAGCTGTGGCTTGTTCTGTTTCTCTGATCTTCCAGCGTTGACCCCTGTACCTGGCTCCAAGTTTGCTCTTATTAATAAAACCATTTAAGATTCATGCTACACCCACCTGTGTCTTACACTGACATCTTTTCCTACCCTGACTAGAACCTCACACCTCAAACTCTTTTGTTCTGAAAAACAAGCTCTGATTTTACAGGTCTGTTTCTGAAACTTGTGGCCTTTAATCAATGCTCCCCAATTAGAAACCACTGGAGGACTGCAGCCACTGTCCCAGTGCAGATCCTCTACTGCCTCATCCTGCAGTGACTCATACTACTGTCCTCATGTCTGGATCATTTACTGCATGCAAATGTGACCTATCTTCAATCACAATGCCATGGAACAGATTTGCTCTGGGACAGAGACTTAGATTAAAAGAGTGCTAGAGAGATGGCTCAGCAGTTAAAAGCACTGGCTACTCTTCCAGAAGACCCAGGCTCAATCCTCAGCACCCACATGGCAGCTCACAACCATCTGTAACTCAAGTCCATCTGATCTCAGAGGGCACTACATGTACAAGTGCACAGACACACGAGTAGGCAACACACTCATACACAAAAACTAATTTAAGAAAAAAAGAAACAAGCGAGGTATGGCGGCACACTCCTTTAATGCTAATACAGAGGCAGGCGGATCTCTGTGAGTTTGGGGCCAGCCTGATCTACAGAGTGAATTTCAAAATAAGCAGAGCTATGTATGTAGTGAGACCCTGTCTCAAAAGAAAAGATTCCTACTTCAGAAGATTCTGCTCACTGTCTGCTATCGTGAACTAGCTAACACCCAATTTCATGCCAAGCTATGTGAACAATAATGCTGGCACACACACACACACACACACACACACACACACACACACACACACACACACGGAATAAACAGTATTAATATGCTAAAATCTTAAATGTGTACCCTGAATGATTACTTCCTCACACAATTCTCTAAAAGAAGAAAACAATCAGAGCAGCAGGGAGACTCACTAAGGACACCAGAAGATCTGAAGCATCCGGTGACACTCCATCAACACACAACTGGAGGGTCTGAACGAACGTTGTCTGATACATCCTGTCCTAGA
The DNA here is from genome assembly GCA_902168325.1 of Peromyscus nudipes. NCBI lineage: Eukaryota > Metazoa > Chordata > Mammalia > Rodentia > Cricetidae > Peromyscus > Peromyscus nudipes. The sequence goes on from CABHPH010112395.1 coordinate 16,494, forward strand.
CAAACAAGCAACGGTGCCAAGGAGAGCTGAGTCAAAGGTATGTCCTCTCCATGCACGGCACAGAAGCTAACATGGCCACTCCACCCATGCTCCCGGAAGTGCTGGACCACTAGCTGACATGATGGACACCTGCAAAACCTTCAAAGACGCTATTCTTTCACTGGGACACTGGCATCTCAGCTGCTTTTAAAGGAATCTCTCCAATCCTAACCCAACTACCAAATGCATTACACTCTCTGGGATTTTTATATAAACCACCAGAAACAACAGATTTGAAAGACAAAAGGCAAACCCCTGAGAACCTGTCTTCAAAAGGAAAAAGAACCAAATGTAAAACACGAAGACCCAGAAATCTCTCCCAACAATGAGGAACCTCACTGCCAAATGCTACAGCATAAATTACCTAAGAGCATTGCTAAAAACCAGAAGAAGCGTATTTGTGGCTATTCTCTTACTTGAAGAATGTAAATAATTTACAAGAGACCCTTGGATTCTAGCTCTATGGATAAATAATTCACAAATCAGCCTCCTGGGCAGGCAAGGGTTAAGTGGTGAAGTTCTAAAAGTCCTTTGCTTCTCCCACAATTATAGCTTAAAGGTGGAAATTAAACAAGTCAGACCCTCAAGAGGTGCACCGCTAGGACCACCTGCTCACATGCCTGCCTCCTAACATGCCTGTAGCTGATTCCAGAATCATGTTTTATACAAGGCTGAATACAAAGGCATTTCCATCAACATCTCAAATTCCCAATTTCCTGTTAAATTTATTAAACCTTCAAACCAGTTAGTGAGAAAGGTAAAGGAAAGAGGTCTTTGGGTTGTTGACAAATAGCTCAGATCTTACAGGCAATGAGACACAGTTAACTTCCATGCCCGTTTTCTTTAAAAATAAACACTGTATAGAGAAAAGCCACAAAGGCGTATTAATTGGCAGCTGACTACACTAAAAGGAATCTCACTTTCTGTATTAAAGCTAAACACATAATAGGTGTCACCCTTGGAGTGCTAGGCACTCTTCCCCCACAGCTCAACACTTGAGGCAGGAAAGCTCTATCTAGCTAATGTTGTAGAAAAATTATTGAAAATTCCCTTTTTGTGCAAAATTAAAACTTTAAAGAATACCAGCACACGCCTTTGATCCCAGTACTTGGGAGGCAAAGACAGGCGGATCTCTAATATACAGAGCGAGTTCCAGGACAGCCAGGGCTACAGAGAAACCCTGTCTCAAAAAATTAAAAAAAAAAAATAAATGGGTTTTTTTCTTTTATAAAAGTTTCCTAGGAGAAAGTTGCACCAAATAAACAGACGCTGTATGCGCCCCTCCCAAGCACCATGAGCTGCAGTGGAAAGGCTGCACAGGGACTGACAGGTGACAGGTGACAGGAGCCCTTGAGGAGCAGGCACTTAGTGGATGATCTGATAGGAAGCCAAGGGTCTCACTCAGGTGTAAACCAAGGAGCCCATGCCTAGGAAGGAAGGGCAAACAGAGCAGGCTTACCCTTGGCTGCCAGTTTTCATACTGCTTCTGTAGATTTGCACCGATGGTTTCCAGAGCTTTCTGAGGACCCATAGACAGAGGATCTGTAGAAGCGACAAAAAGAAACTTCAGTAAATGTGCACATCTTCTTCTGGAAAGATTCTTGTATGGAGCTTCCTTTTCCACAGTGCAAAGTCACCTTTGACCAGACACATATCCAAGACTCAGTTTATCTGTGCTTAACCAGAAGCAGAACTGATAACACACTGGACAGGCTCCACAGCCCAGAAGATTGTTCCTTCTCGTTTACTAAATGGCTTCAGGGCAACCACCCCTCCTATACAGCACCTGCCATCCTTCCCACTCTTCTCCTCTAGTGCTGCTCAGTGTCAGAGAGGCCCGGCTGTGCTTCTGCTGGGATCCCATAGTAAAAATGCAACCCTCCTGTGTGCAGAGATGGAAAGAAGGAGGGAGGGAGGGTGAGTGTTAGGAAGGAGGGAGAGAAGGGAGAGAGGGGTGGGGGGAGGGAGGGAGAATGTTTAGAAGGGAGAGAGGGAGGGAGGGTGTTAGAAGGGAGAGAAGGATGGTGTTAGGAAGGAGGGAGGGTGTGAGGAAGCAGGAAAGGAAGAAGGGAGAGTTTTAGGAGGAGGGAAAGAGGGTGTTATAGGAAGGAGGGAGAGTGTTAGGAAGGAAGGAGGGTGTTAGGAAGGAGAGAAGGAGGAAGTTAGGGAGGGAGGGTGTTAGGAAGGAGGGAGGGAGGGAGAGAGGTACCAAAAGAACCACACACTCGCTTTCATCTAGATGAAACACACACAGA
>CABHPH010112397.1:0-66054 GCA_902168325.1 Peromyscus nudipes
TATGGCTAGACTACACTTCCCACATGGTATATACTTAATACATATTGCTTACCAGACAAAAAACGTATCAATTTGCAATTCCTGTTCGATATATTTTAAGTTTGCGTTCTATATCAACTAATTAATAATTGTGGCTACTTGGTTTTGTACAAATCAGGCATTTGTTTTTTTAAGGACCCCCTGTGTTCCCCCTCAAAGTATTGTCTTTATTACTGCAATTGAATACAATTTGTTTTTCATATCAGCGTTTCCTGTCCATTTTTCCTTTTATTTTGAGACAGGGTCTCCAGTATACCCCAGGTTGGCCTAGAATTCACTATGTAGCCCTGACCGTCCCTAGCTAGCAATCCTTTGGACTTGACCTCCCGCGGCTGAGAATATGGATTTGCAAAGCCCACTAAGCCCTCTTTACTTTCGTTGAATGTCTGGAGTTTGGTACTCACACTCCTAAAAGAGAAACTTCATGTTACCTTTGTGGAAGTGGCTTACAAAATAGTCTCAGAATGAAGGATAAATAAATTTATTGTTTTCAGGTTAATTCAGAAACGTCCATGTTTGTAAAATTTGTCTAAATGGACAGTTATCTGAGTTACTTCATTAGTTATGTACTGCTGGTTAACAGTTATCACCAAATTTAATACATCTTAAAACAACAAACATGTATTACCTTGGTTTCTTTGAGTCAAGAATTAGGGCAACATTCAACAGAGTAAGTAGTTCAGGTTGTTTCTTTTGTATGTTTTTCTTTTGTTGTTGTTTGTTTGTTTGTTTTTTGGTTTTTCGAGACAGGGTTTCTCTGTGTAGTTTTGGTGCCTGTCCTGGATCTCACTCTGTAGACCAGGCTGGCCTCAAACTCACAGAGATCCGCCTGGCTCTGCCTCCTGAGTGCTGGGATTAAAGGCTTGCGCCACCACCGCCCAGCTCAGGTTGTTTCTTGAGTTATCAGTTAAGCTGTAGTTGGGAGTTGTGGTATTATTGAAAGGCTCCACTGAGATGGAGTAAGGATCTACTTCTAAGTGCCTGCACCTGGTTGCTGGTTGGCCTAGATTCTCTGCCAATTGGGTTTCTTCATAAAACTACCTTACAGTATGGCAGTTGATTTCCCCTACCACAGGCAGTCCAGGAAAGAGCATCCAAAGTGAAGGAAGGTACTTGTATTTTATAGCCTAACATTAGAAGTGATACCCCATCAACCACTGCCGTATTGTATTTGTTAGGAGGCTTAAATCCAACCCACATTAGAGAGGCAGAGTATGTCACAGTCCTCCAAGTGCGGAAGGCAAGGCCTCTGGAAGCCATTTTAGAGGCACCTGGTACAGATACTGTGGCTGATAACTTTTAGCAATTAAAGTAATTAATAAATAAGAATAATTGAGTAAATATATGTCCAAAAGGAATTAAGTTCGACAATGGGGGGGGAGCCCGATTTTGAAGTAATATGTAAACCTGTACTAGCATCAGCCCTTCCTGAAAACTAGTTTTTAAATCTATTTTATATTAATTATACTAATATTATTTAATATTGCCTGAAGAATAGAGTGTCTGAAAGGAATGTTTGTGTATTACAACTGGAGATGGTGTATTTCTTACCTGTTGCTGTTTTATATAGTTGAAATTGGGTCAAAATGAACATATGAAAGATAGCTTTTTGAAAAGGAAAGCAGGAAAAGGCCTGGGGTGGGAGAGATAAAATGCAGGTCAGTGGCAAATTTGTGTTAGCCCTATGTGATCAAATAGGGATGGGAGAAGTGTGCTTTGGAAATGTCCGTTGACTTTTTAAAAAGCATTAAATGTCATTTGTGAGTGGCAGTGGGTAGCAGAATAAGCTATACTCCATGTTGCTACTTCTGTCAGCCCAAGGAGTGCGTTTTAGAGAACTCCTCTCAAGTGAAGCCAAAATATTTTTAACTATACTGAAAAAAAAAACCCAAAACAACAACAAAAACCACCTCAGGATGAGACCGTATGAAGCAAGGTTTATTAAGAAAAAGTTTAATATAGATTTAGTAGCAGCATTGAGAGAGGGAGAGGAATTTAAGAGGGTACACAGCCAAGTATGGCCTTGGGCTTTTGAAGATAGAATGTATTCAAGTGTCTTGACAATAGCAATACATAAAATTTGATGGCCTTTAAAATTATATTATATGAGGGTTTCACAAAATAAATTAAACTGTTTTGGGTGTACTTATTTTTATCTAGGTAACATTCCTTTAATACATAAGATTCGTTGGTTTATGGTGTTATTGTATAGCTTTGAATGTGACCAGATAAAAACATAGCTTAAAAAAAAAAAGTCAAAGTAACTCCACTATCCATGGGTCACAAGAAAGTCAAAACATGGTTTGATCCTAATCGTGTCAGATTCTCCTTGGTTCTCAGCAAGTACAGTTTGGCGGCTCTCTTCCCTTCCCATGCTCACTTAATTGTCCTGCATAGCAGGCCCTACCTTCCATCTCCACACTTCTCTGCACTTCACCACTACAGCTTTTACTGATAAACCATAAAAGCTTATGGGGAGCAAAAGGTTCTGGCTTCAGGGTTTGTTATGGCACTGTTTGGGCTATGACCCAATATAAAATCACCTATGCTTCTTCCCAGGTTTGAAAGATACTATAAATCCTTATTTATTTGTAAACTATTATCCAAATTCATAGACATAAAACAAATATATGCAGTTCAAGTTTGGGCAACAAATTTAAGAAGCTTAATTCTAGAATTAGCCATTTACATATTCTTCAAGAATAAAGTGCATAGGATTGTTTAAACATTTGAATGAAGGAACCAGATTTAACAAGTAAACCAAACTTAGCCTTTGTCTGCCTCTACTACTTGCTCTTTCTAGATGTGATGGGGTGGAGAAACAAGAGGTGGGAAGCATGGATGATAAATATACACCACCAACTCCATCTAGTCATGTTACTCAGTTTTATGTATTTTTCCTCTTTCCTTTGTTTTTATGCAGTAGTAGAATTGTTTTTCTAGTTTTCAGTTGCAGTAAAACAATGTACACAAAATAAAATTCATCATCTTATCCGGTTGAAAATACACAGACCAGTGGTATTAAATATATTCATAGTGGCATGTGACCACTTCCACTAGCTCCATAATTCGTTATGTTTCATAAAGCTAAAAGTCTATGCCACCAATGACATTATCTCTTTGCCTTTCACTAGTTCTTGGTAATCCCGTTCTACATTCTATGATTTTGGCTACTCTGAGTACTTCATGTAAGCAGAACCATGTAAATTGTTTTTTGTAATATTGAAATCTTAACAGCATTAAGTTTTCAAATTCATGAGTATGAATATATGTCTATTTATTTGCCTTTAACTTCTATCAGCAATGTTTGTACCTTTCATTGTAGATGTCTGGTTAAATTAATTCCTAAATATCATATTCTTGTAAGTGAAATTGTTTTCTTATTTTTTTTTTCAGATTGTTCCTTAGTATATAGAAATATAATTAATTTTTTTTCTGTTGACCTAGCATCCTGCCTCTTTACTGAATTCATTTGTCAGTTCTAAGAGTTTTGTTTGTTTTGTTTTTGACACAAAAACACAGCTCTCACTTCAAGGAGAATAAAAGATAGTTTATTTTGGAGCCAAACATGGCTTCATAGTCTGAGAACATGGATTCAGGTTATCCCAAATACCATGTTTCAGCATGTATCGGTTCTGTGACATTTTTATATCTACAGAACAAGAGAAAGTCTAGATTAGGGCACTTTTCAAATACAGTGTAAAATGTGAGGAAGGTGGGTTATAATAAATCAAGGAAATCTCTGCCACAGGTTTCAGATGTTGTCTAATACATGCTTAGATTTTTGGTTGGTGAAAGCTGTTGCTCTGTTAAGTTAATCCATACCAAAAGCTTTCATGTGATTGTCACAAGGATGTTAGGTCAGACACAAGTGGGCAATGGATGGCTATTAGTGGGTTAAAAGTAGTCCAAGATAATTTGATTCTGGATATGCTACATTCCAACTCTCCATAATCACAAAATTCCAGTCAATCAGTATTGTAAAAGAATCCTTAACATGGGTGTGACTCTTTTGTGAATTTTAGTTCACAGTTTTACTGTTGGTTTTGCAGAATCTTTAGTGTTTTCTGCTGTAAGATCATATCTGCAAACATAATTTTACTTCTGGTTTCCTACTTGGATGTCGAATATTTCTTTACTAATTGCAGAAATCCCTGGAAGCAAAGAAATGTATAGCTTAAAGAGATTTGGGGTGTCAAGCTCAGAACTCTTCTTTTCCACATGAGGAAACTAAGGCTTTAAAATTTAAGAGACTTGCCCAGTTCTCACAGCTTGCTAAGGAAGGAGCCTAGCGCAAATCAACTTATTTCTGACTCTCCTCCCTCGTTCAGACTACTCTCAATATTTTGCTTTAATACTTACGGTGATGTGCGTTGAGGAGGTAGGCTGGAATGTGCCGTTGTGGGGTGCTGATGCAGTCATGCTGGCTGAATAGTAATTCTGTAATTGGAGAACTAATGTAATCAAAATTGGTATATGTGAGCAATATGATAAATTAATTATATTTACAAGTTAAAACATAACAGCATGTTTAGGTCAAAGCAAACTGAAGAAATTAAATAAGCCTAAACTACTCAGATTTGTGGTTATGTTTGCATAGCATGTCTTCATTTTCTTACATTTGGTTAAAGGTTATTTTGCTAGCACTTAGAGGAAGGAATTAAGGAGGTGGTGGTGGGACGAACCTTAGAAAACAGGGCAATATTGTAAATCTTTTTGAATTAAAACAACCCACAAATGGTATGCCTTTTAGTAAGGAAAACTGCTCTTGCAGGGCCAGATCTCTACATTTAATGAGTGGGGCTTTTATGTGTTTAATGTGCCTTGTGACCTCTTAGTGCTTAACTGTTTCCCTTTTCTCTTTAGAAAGCCCACCTTGTGGACTTACCTGCTTTCATTTCTCTAAAATTGTGGATTCAAAATTTTAGGAGTGCGATTGGTTATCAGGTGTTTTAAATTTTTTTCACCAATCTATTCTAAACAACTTTGGTGGTCTGTTCCTTTGGATGTCCAGACATAAATTATAGCCTGCCAATCTGATTCCAAATGCCTTGCAGAAAGCATTTTCTCATAGACTCACCCACATTGTTACACCGTTAATACCACTTCATGGCACCTGAAGATTTTAAAACCTAAAATAACCAAACGTCAAATTGTTACAGTCTGTTTGAGAAAAGCTTTTTTTTTTTTTTAAGGTATGTGAACTTCCTTTCTTTCAAATTTAGTCAAATTTGTATTTTAAACATAACTGTCTGTAAATATTTTAGCACTTTATCTAAGATAGGATATTTATTTATAAATTTCATTAGCACTATTTAGATATAAAAAATAGTGAAAAAAATCTAGCAGCTTACAATATTTAAATGAAACTATTTGTGTTTTGTCAGTCCTCACATGGATATGAATTAACACAGCTCAGAAAGAACTTTATGGAATCAGATTGGCTGTGGAAAAAATAAATAATTAGAATGTGAGTTTGAGAGACTCTTCTATTCCTTTGGGCCACTGTGTAGATTTTAACTGAAAGTTATATCATTCTTCACTGCTAGGTGTGCTGACTAGTTTTATATCAAGCTAGAGTCATCTGAAAGGAAGGGACTTCAACTGAGAAAATGCCTCCATAAGATCCACCTATAGGGCATTTTCTTAATTAGTGATCAATGGGGGGTGGCCCAGCCACTGTGGATGGTGCTGTCCCTGAGCTGGTGGTCTTGGGTTCTAGGAGAAACGAGGCTGAGCAAGCTATGATAAGCAAGCCAATAAGCACCACCACTCCATGGCTTCTGTATCAGCTTCTGCCTCCAGCTTCCTGCCCTGTGTGAGTTCCTGTCCTGATTTCCTTCAATGCTGGACAGTGATGTGGAAGTAAAAGCTAAATAAATCTTTTCCTTCCCAAGTTGTTTTTGGTCATGGTGTTTCATTACTTCAATAGCAACCCTAACTAGGACTTTAGGGTTTCCTCCACAGCACGTACCACCTGAATGCTCGGCTCAATGAAATTGCATAAAAGGGTCAGTGCAGTTACCTTTCCTCATGCTTATGCTTTATTATTCAGTCATATAGGAATTTTGTTGTTTCAGTTTGGTTTGTTTGTTTGTTTGTTTGTTTGTTTGTGAGACAGGGTTTCTCTGTGTAGCCCTGGCTGTGTTGGAACTCACTGTGTAACCAAGCTGGCCTCAAACTCACAGGTCCACCTGCCTCTGCTTCCTGAGTGCTGGAATTAAAGGTGTGTGCTGCCGCCGCCGCCGCCGCCACCACCACCACCCAGTTTATATAGGAATGTTTTGATTAAAACTGTTCAGTGTTTAACAGGCACGCTTTATATTGGGTATATAAGAACTACTAATAAAATAATTTTTAGTTTGTTCTTCATAGAAGTAGTTTATTATTTTGAAAACAACAGAAATATATATTTCTCTACATACATACACACATATATACATATATAGTGAGTGAGTGAGAGTCAAAAATACCATCTTTTAAAGAAATGCAGCCATCCACTTGAAGTAAACTGTATAGAAAACTATTATTGTAAATTAATATCATTGTTTCTAATTGCTCTGTAAGGTTTAGATCTGAAAATTTGTTTATAAAAGAGTTTTTTATGAAAACTGTGCTTTTTCTTTATTTTTTTATTTTCTGAGATTTATTTTATGTGTATGGCATCTTGCCTGCATGTATGTCTGTGCACTGTGTGTATGCAGTGCCCATAGAGTCCAGAAGAGGGCATCAGTTCCCCTGAAATGGAGTTTCACACAGTTATTAGTTGTCAAATGGTGCTAGGAATATGACCTGGGTCCCCTGGAAGGGCAGTTTGTGTTCTTAACTGCCAAGCCATTTTCCAGCCCCAGGCTGCTTTTCTTCTATAATAAAAATACATCCAAAAGTCCTGTCTGACCGTGGGGTTGACTTTCAGGTTTTCACATTCAACTTTTTTTGAAAAATGGAGACAGTGGTTATACAGTGCTTTTCCATTTAAAAGATATTTCTGTATACATTGTCTTAGTTGAGATCATGGCAGATATGTAGTTTCTCCCACTTGGCTTAGAAGATAGCCAACTATGAAATAATTGGAGCTATGAACTCCCTCTTCATCAGTGCCAAAAACACTCCATTCGTTTTTCTAAAGCAGGCATTATATGCTCCACAGTTTTTAGTTTTAACACAATAAAACCCAAGACTTCAGTACTTAATGTCTAGATATTTGGTGACTGTGCAATCAAACTGTTATGACTAATATTTATCTTACTATTTTAGTAGAAACAAGTATATATAAAAATTAGGTGATTTACATTAAACTTGTTCTGGTTTTAAGATATTATTGAGTAAAACCATTTTTTTCATGTTTTAGAAGTATTTGAGATAGTCCTGATTATATTAGTTTATGTACAGCAATACTAATTTCACCATTTTGTCTTTTAAGCATTCATTGTCTTTTTGGTTTTTTTTTTCTACTGTTGACTGAATGCCTTAGGCATGCTAGGCAAGTACCCTGTGAGCTACATTCCCCAGTCCTACATTAGGAGGCATACAAATGGTACTTTTTCCATTTATATCTTAATCCAATTATTAATGCATTCAGTATAAACAGTTCAGGCATCATTTTAGGATTTGTATCCTTAAGGATTATTATCTTTGTGTCTTATTTCAGTCTAGATATAGTGAGTTAACTGATGTCAGAGTCAGTTCATAAGGTTTTTAACGATGAGTTGAATGTGCTAAAATCTAAGATAATTACTATTCGACAAATCATACCAGCCTTCTTGCACACTTGGTCACTCTTTTTAAAGCTTTCATTAAAGTTTTTCTCTAAGTCTCTCTCTATGTCTCTGTCTGTCTGTGGTGCTGGGGATTGAACCCCTGGGGCCTTGTATACACTAGGTAAGCACTCTGCAAGTGAGCTAAATGCCCACTTTGAAGTTTTTCAATCAAGTTTACATATGGTTGATGCTAGATTTGTCCATGTAGTCCTTTGTGTGGCATCAACTCATCTTAGTACATAGAAGAGAGGCCATCCTCTTTTTACATGTTGGAAATGTGACCCCATTTTGTGCATTCCCATGTCATTTTTAGCAGGTAGTTACCACAGAACTATAAGCATATATATGTGTGTGTGTGTGTATGTATATATATGTATATATACTTATATATATGTATATATATACTTATATATACATATATTTAAATACATATGTGTATGTATTTTATGTATTAAGTTTCTATTTCTTTTAATAAGCTTTATGATAAAAATGAATTAAAATGGATAAAAAACTATATGGTCCATGCACTCTGAACTTACTATTTTAATAGACTTATATCTAAAAAACATATTTTAATATAGAAATATAATTCAGAGGTGGTATTGCACACATATAATCCCAGCACCTGTGGGAGGCAGTGGCAGGAGGATCTGAAGTCTGAGGCCAGCCTGGACTAAACAGCAAGACCTTGTCTTGAAAAGAGCCTGAAAATACTGATCTTAGTGTGATCACACATACCTGTCATACAGGAGGCTGAGACTCAAAGATCATGGCAAGTTTGAAGTCAGCTTGGGCTGTGCAGTGAGATACTGATGTAAAAAATACTGTTTTTAACAACTGATACATTAGTAACACTTTATGATTCAGATTATTTGTGATATGAGTGTGTTAGTATTACATAGAAATTTTCTGTTAAATGACAAATATATCTTCATGGTACTTCCAAAAGGACACTTTTGACTAACAAAGTCTTCATATCTATTCTTGGAGTTCTTTCTAGAAAACATACCAGTAGTAGTAGAAAATTTTCTGCAACTGCAGTGCCAGAGATCTAAGGCCCACTTCAGTCCTCTCTGTTCACCCACAAACATGTGGCAGATGTGCGTGTGTGCATGTGCACGAGCGCTCACATACACACACACACACACACACACACACACACACACACACACACACGAGAAATAAAAGCAGTAAAATTATTTTAAAAGATGTTTGTAGAGTATCAAAAGATCTTTGTTGCACTGAATTATTACAAAATAATTTTCTCTACTTGCCACTTAGTTTCTAGGTATGATGTATCAGCCTAGGCAGTTAGCTTCATCTTATATTTTCTAATTGCCTTTTCTTAGCAAAAGTTAATGGAATTGCTCTAAATCTCATAGACCCTAAATTAATATAATTTAGAAGTAGTATTATGATTACTTAGGTAATTAAACCCAAAATAATCAGATAGATGTACAATAGGGTGGAAGAACAAATAGAAATTACCCTTTAAAAAGGATAGAAGGGATAACAACTTGCTACTTTGGCATAGTCACCAAATCTTATGTCCTGTCAGTCTCATGGATAAGAATTATCAACCATTATTTTACCAGGGAGAAAAATGAGAACCAAAGATTATAAATTAATCAAAGTTGTAATTGGAAGATTTCCTGTGTCCTGCCTGGTCCTCAGCCGCTCAGACCTAAGTAACACACAGAAGCTTATATTAATTAAAACTGCTTGCCGGGCGTTGGTGGCGCACGCCTTTAATCCCAGCACTCGGGAGGCAGAGCCAGGCGGATCTCTGTGAGTTCGAGGCCAGCCTGGGCTGCCAAGTGAGCTCCAGGAAAGGCGCAAAGCTACGCAGAGAAACCCTGTCTCGAAAAACAAACAAACAACAACAACAAAAAAAAAAAAACTGCTTGGCCATTAGCTCAGGCTTACTACTAACTAGCTCTTATACTTAAACTCAGCCCATTTTTGTTAATATGTATGTCGCCACATGTTCCGTGGCTTTACCTGTGTGCCATTACATGCTGCTCCCTGGATGGCAGGCTGGCATCTACTGACTCAGCCTTCCTCTTCCCAGAATTCTCCTTGTCTGCTTATCCTGCCTATACTTCCTGCCTGGCTACTGGCCAATCAGCGTTTTATTAAACCAGTGTACAAAAGCATTATCCCACTTTCAGCTACACAAAATCTTTGGGAAAGATTGATCAAGGTGTTTTGTTTTTTCACTTCAAAGCCTGTGTGCTTTCCACAGGACAGCCTAAAAAGCTGCAGCTGGCAGCAGCAGCTTAGGTTATGAGCAGACACAGGTCAGAGATGAGACCTGACGATGAGTCAGCGTCTCAACTTCAGCAGCTATGCACGTGCTGTTTGCTGAGTCCGGATAAAAGCTTTGGACTCCTATCTCTTCTCCAAGTTTGAGTCCTCACGTCTTCTCTTTGCCAGCTATGTGATCATACCCTATTTAACACTTCTTCTGACCTTTGAAGATGTTTGGGAGAGTTAAGGTGCAATGATACATAGAAGTTTCGAGTGGTTGTCACAGAGTAGTGAATAAATGGTATATAGCACTGAAACAATGTTATTAGTTAATGTTTATACTAAGTATTACAGAAGTGTTCCAGGTCTAATACTATAAACAAAAGGAAGGGAACAAGACCAAAAAGTGTAGGGACTAATCTCCACATCAAAAAAAGACGGTTGTTTGGCTCGAACTGTTTGGGGAGCACCCAGGCAGGGGGATCAGGATCTGTCCCTGGTGCATGGGCAGGCTTCTGGGAATCTGGTGCCTGTGGTGTGACACCTTGCACAGCCTTGGTGCAGTGGGAAGGGGCTTGGACCTGCCTAGGCTCAGTGAGCTGGGCTCTGCTGACTCCCCATGGGAGACCTCGATTTGGGGGATGTGGGGATGCGAGGTGGCTTGGGAAAGAGGGCTGGGGGTGGGAGGAGGGGGGGTCTGTGGACAGCATGAGGAGTGAGTAGAAAATTTCTTAATAAAGAAAAATAAAATAAATAAAAAAAGATTTAAAGGGTATTTTTCTCTATTTTATTTAAAAGTTTTTTCTCTGCTCTTAAAAAAAAAACTATTCTTGTGGTCAAAGACAACAATTAAAGAGCACTTTCTCCTCTTCTAAAGGGCCACAGTTCAGGTCCCAGCACCTGTGTCTGGACAGGGGATCTGATGTTCTCATCTGGCCTCTTAGACACCTGCACACACATTGCATTTACATACATATTAATTCTTCTCAAAATATCAAAAATAATTCTGATTTAATGTTCAGTTTTCCTTATCAGAGTCCCTCTGCTACTTCTTTATCAAATTCCATTCAAGATTCATTGATAATTGTTCCTGGAATTATTTTTCTCTGAAGATTATGAGATGACATTTATCTCCATTATTCTTTGTCTTTATTAGTGATGATAAAGGTTAATAGAATATAATCCATTATTGTCCTTCTTAATATCCAAATTGTCCAAAGTTTGCCCATTAGGCACACCATCAAATTAATTTCAAGGTTCCCTTTTCAAACACTACCATAACTGCTTTTGCTTTAATTTGCCTTTAGCTAACTCAGTCCATGTTTAGAAATGTTGCCTTAAGGATTCTTGCTAGGCTATGCACGTTAGCACATGCTTTTAATTTTAATCCAGCACCCAGGAGGCAGAGGCAGATGGATCTCTGAGTTTTGAGGACAGTCTGGTCTACCCAGTGAGTTCCAGCACAGCCAGGGCTACATAAGAGAAACCAAGTCTCGAAAACAAAACAAAACAAAGTTTATTGCTAGCGTTTAGGGGACTATCAAGGAGCCTAGAAAGGTGAAAGCTGAGAGAAAGATGAACCTTTTTCACTGTAACTCCATATTGAAAATGCTGTAGGCAGCTGCCCAGAACATGCGTTATGTAGAGTGGAAATGTATAATGTCCGTTAAAATAGAGTGTAATTGTTAACTTTGGCCTGGGGAAGTGGCTCAGCTGTACAAGCATGGAAGCCGAGTTTGGATCCTTAACACTCAGGTGCAACCTGGCCGGGGTCCCTGAAGCTCCTTGACCAGTCGGCATTGCCCCAAATCCGTGAGCTTCTGTTTCTGTGTCAATAACTAAGGGTGGACAGCAGTCGAGGACTTCAGGCCTCCGTGTGCACATGCGCACACACCGTAAAACCAAACACACAAATACACACATAGAAAATTGCTAACTTTGGCTGAAGAGTCACTGAATAAAAAATCTTTTTTAGAATGTTGTGTGTGTGTTTTAGTAATACTTTAACGACTGCACATTAGATTGTTGAGGAAATAAAACATTGACTTAAGATCAATGGACCCTGGTAGGACTGATGGTCCTTACTTTAGGGTGGTTTATTTGATAGGCATTATACATAAAAGGGCATAGTTTTTAATTCCGTGTAAGTGTTGTATGTCTGTGTGGGATTTTTGTGTGTGTTCAAGTGCTTGCAAAGGCCAGAATATCAGATCCCACCAATCTGGAGTTAGTGGCAGTTGTGGGCTGCTCACTGTGGCCGTTCACTGTTCACTTAGGTCTCCTGCAAGACTAGTATGTGCTCTTAACTGCTGGATCATCTCTCCAGGCCCCAGAGAAGAATCTTCTTATCCGTATTGTACAAGTAAAGAAACAGTGACTCAGAGAAGTTATTTTCATTACACATTCCCCCCAAATTGTCCCCTTCTTTCTCCTATGTTGAGTCCCCCACCATTGGCTGCTTCTTTAGAACACACAAGTTTCTGATTCCCTCTCTGTAATATTCTAAACTAATCCTCACTTTTTAAATCACATCTTAAATAATTCTTTGTTTTTTCATACATCTATACAATGTATTTTCATCAAAGCCATCTACCCTGGCCTCACTTCAGCTCTCCCCAGTTCCTGTCACCCCCATACATACAACTTCATGTCCTCCTTGATATTAAAAAAAAGGAAAAAAAAAAAACCTCTTGAGTCCAGTTAGCCCATATGCACATGAGTGTGGGGCCACCCTCTGGGGCTTGAGTGACCTGTCAGTGGCCCCGTCTCCAAAGGAGTGTGACTCTTTCTCTATTACAAAAATGTGATGAAATACTCTGTGTATTCTTTTTTACTCTCTGTGTGTGTGTGTGCGCGTGCGTGCGTGCGTGTGTGTGTGTGTGTGTGTGTGTGTGCGCGCGCGCGCACGCGCGCGCGTGTGTGCACCTTTGCCACTACACACACCTGAAGATGAGAGGACTACTCACGGAGTCGCTTCTCTTCTACCTTGTGGGTCCTGGGGACCCAACACAGGTCATTAGTCTTCACACGAATGCCTTCACTGGCTAAGCCATTCCATGTGCTGTTCCTTTTTAAAGGGAGCTTTAGCTAATTAAGTTTATGGATTATAGTAACTAGTTTTCAGAAGTTCTCTTTGTTTTCAGATCCGTCTTACGTCTATTTATATCAGCTGAGCTACTCTACTATAACAGCATAGAAAGTTAGAAGCAGAGAATTAAACTTGAAATGTAAGAAATATTAATAAAGAAACCAAAATATAAAAATCTTAGGATTAAGTTAATAAAAAAAAGCTCTTGTTCAGTCCCTGTAACATGTTTCCAGTGAATGTTCAAGGTAACTTAGCAGCCATGAGTATAAAACTTCAGAATTTCCCATTCACTACTGTAATACATACATGTGTTCTGAATTGAATATGAATTATTTTGCTCTTAAACCAAAAAATGTATACAATATCTCTGAGACACATGTACCATTACTGATAGTGTAAGTACTTGATAGGTCAGGAGTTGTGTTTGCATAATTTTTTGTTTTTTGTTTTTTGTTTTGTTTTGTTTTGTTTTTCAAGACAGGGTTTCTCTGTATAACAGTCCTGGCTGTCCTGGAACTCACTCTGTAGACCAGGCTGGCCTTGAACTCACTGAGATCCACCTGCCTCTACTTCTCAAGTGCTGGGATTAAAGGGGGGCCCCACCACCACCTGGCATATTTGCATAATTTTAGGAAAACAAATTCTTTTATCATATTCATTTATTCATTTGGCTTTGCAGAAACCTAATCTACTTTTTCACAGAGCAGTCGTTCCGTATTCACTATTTCAGTATTTATAACAACTTTATAGAAGTCACTGCTAAGCATAATGAGAAAGAACTTCTATTTACACGGGAACTAGAGTATACTCTTACAAGACTATTATAAAGATATCACTACCTATTTTCCTTATTAAAAATAAATAACCAGCAGTAATTTCATCACAAAAATTCATATTTTATACCAAAATTAATTTTTGCAAATATGAAAAATGTGTTTTTGAATTTGAAATTCTTGGCATATTAGGTGATCTCGCTGTTCATGTGAATTGTTCTGACCAGGTCACTTTCCCAAGTGACAACAGTTTCCTTCCTGTTATAGCATTGGGTTTCAGTGTTGAGACTATGTATGCCAAGTAATGTTCCACCACATGGATGTGTCATTGTTTATGCACTCCCCTGCTGAAGCATGTCTTAGTTTCTTTTAAATTTGAGCAGTTATGAATAAAACTGTTGCAAACATTCATGAAAAGCCTCTGTGTGGACAGATGTTTCCAACTTATGTAAGTAAATAAAGAGAAATGTGAATGCTGGGTTATATGATACAAAGTATATTTAATTTTGCAAGAAACTACCAAAGTATCTTCCAAATGTGCCCTCTTCCTCACTTCCTCACAAGCATTGGTCCCTCTGTAGGACTATGTGGGTGCTCTGGCCTATGGAGGCCAGAGACGTCAGATCTCCTGGAGCTGGACTACAAGCAGTTGTAAATTGCATGACACGGATACTGGAAACCACATTCAGGGCCTGTGCAAGAGCTGGAAGTGCTCTTAGAAGCTGAACCATTGCCAGTCTCTTTTAAAGTCCTTTGTTTTCTTTTGTTTTGGATATCAAACCCTTGTTATAAATGCATTTTACACAGATTTCCTAGATTGTGGTTTGTCTTAATATTTTGATTTCATATGTCGATGAGGATTTCTTTGAATGTGTGTGTGCACACTGTGTGTGGTGCCTGCAGAGATTAGAAGAGAGCATTGGAGATCCCCTGGGACTGGAGTTACAGATTGTTGTGAACTGACATGTGGGTGCTGGGAATTGAACTCAGATCCTAGGAGAGCAGCAGCCAGTGCTATTAACCACTGAGCCATCTCTCCAGCCCCATGAATTTAATTTGTAAAGCTTGAGGCTAGCTAAACTGATAATATTATTTAGTTTTGTGTTTTAGGACAGGAAAGGTTATCCTTTGTGCCTTTTGTGAAAAAAAATTTTCCCACATTTGAAAATCATTAGTATATTCCTTCTCTTCGTAACCTCCATCATACATACACATACACATGCATACCACCCTTTATAGGTGGACTCCCAAGGAGATCAAGGCAAGGCATAAGAATTAACTTTCCCTGAACCTTTTTTCTATATTGATCCATAAATAACCTCATATAGTAGTTTTGTCCCAATAATAACCAAATATTTAGTAAATAAACACATGACTTCTTTTAATTAAGAAAATAATACTCTCAACATTTTTGAAGTTCTTCTGGATGCTGAAGTTATTTCTAGGATATTTCCATTTTGGTAACCAGTGGTTTGTTTTGTGTGGCTAATGGGTTGTTTTGTCTTTCTGTGTTTCATCTAAGGTTCAGATCATACCATGAAAATTATTTTACTGACTTTATGTGAAGATCAATATTTTTTTCAAAAATTTTTGAATGAGTAATAAAACAAGAATATTTTGTTTGAAAAGGGGTTCATGAAACTAATTATTTGTATTAAATACTCTGCCTGATTTAGTTTTTCTCAGTAAGTTTATTTGCTCAGGAAAAACTGCTTTTTTTGAAAGCCATATCAAATAAGTTTAGGCCAGTCATTTTCTAAATATTTGTGTATGGGGAATCCAGGATATTTAACAGCAGCTCTGGCAGGTGACATGTAGGTGGGGGAGACTGGAACACACCTTCTTACATCTTTTCCCAAGTGTCTTGAACAAATCCACAGGGCTATTTGGAGAACAGTTGAAATTCACTCTAAATTACAATTTTATTTGTAAGCACCAATGAAACCAAATAGTTGGTTATTGCTGAGAAATTTATCCTGGAGTTCTAGGTGTCTAATTTATAAGGTTTTTGAATTAGACTTCAGGGCCTATGTTACATTTTATTACAGTCTACAGCCTAAGTGTAGACTGGCCGGAATTAACGGAAAGCCTGCATCACAGCTGTTATGCATCTGGCAGTGTGGTTAAAAGGGACTAGCTTAGCTGAGCCTGAGTTGTGATAAAAAGCGGTGTCTGGAGGCCGTTTAACTGAAGTCCTGTGCTCTGATCAGATCTGGATTTAATGCTGGCCCATAAGTTCACCTCATTATAATTTGTAAGTGTCTTCAGGACATCAGCAACATAACTCCAACCACATGAAAAATGATTATGTTGCCTGTGGATCTTAAAAATATATAGCAAGCAAGCTGGGATGGAGGCAATGAGCAGACCAGGTAGTTAAACTTCTCTCCCAAGTGCTGTACCCCAAACACCCCAACTCTTCTTTATAATATACCACAGCTTTCCCCAGGCTTTAATGAGAAATTAGAATTCTGATAAACAAATGCCTGTCAGATCTTGTTATACTAGTGAGAAAGATAGTTTACATTTTCGTGTCACCCTTATCACCTTCTGGCCTTCTCTCAGGCTTGCAGATGGGTCAAGGACTCTGGAGAGTGGCCAGAGACCAGCATCTCCAACAGGAAGCCTCCGGTGAGCCAGGCTACCTCAGCAGAGAGCAGAGCAGGAGAGTGACTTCAAGCAACATCTCTCACTCCAGCCACCGGAAACAAGCCCACGGGGGCATCGATATATATCATCTTCTGAAGGCAAGGAAGTCTAAAGAACAGGAGGGGTTCATTAACCTGGAAATGCTGCCTCCTGAACTAAGCTTCACCATCTTGTCCTACCTAAATGCAACTGACCTCTGCTTAGCTTCATGTGTTTGGCAAGACCTTGCTAATGATGAACTTCTCTGGCAAGGGTAAGTTCAACCCACCAACATTAACTCCGACCTCTGTCTTGTTGAATGTTCTTCACATAGCATGCATGTATTGTGAAATCATTTCTTTTATATGAGCTTATGTATTTTACTAAACCCTAGAAAAATAACTAATAGTTATCTTCCCAGTCAGTTTTGACATTGTCAAGAAGACAGTAGAGAAGACAGTGGGATGATAACTGTACAGAAGAAAGGGAGTTACAGGCAAAACGTGTCCGTTTATTACACACCAGAAATTGCAGTCATTTGAGCAGCATAGCCATTCTGAGTAAGAATCTATAATCCAAAGTATGTAGTCTTTGTCTCTTGGTGAAGCTCGTAGTTTCCGGAGGAATACCATCTAAAGTGTAGGCATACTTAAAGATCAGTAAGAACAGTGTTTTCTTTGATTTCAAAGTGAACATGTGTGTTTTCGTATTTCTGTTTCTGCTGTCATTAACTTTTAAATTGATGACGTCACCTATATGTTTTTCTAAACCCACTTTTATCACTGAAGCGGGTGAACATTCGAAAGTACAACAGACAGTTTGTTACATTTTAATAGTTGTTGCACCCATATCAATTTAAACTGCAAATCCACGAGCTTTTGTAGAATAGAATCTATTTTTTAAAAATCACATTTATTCCTAAATAGCCTCCTACTCTAATGAAAGATCATAGGAATGGGGTTTCTTCTTTTGAGTCTTGAAAATGCTACCGATCAGAAGAATCACTGAATTTCAGATTTCCTAGCATTCTCCCCAAAGTTAAGTCTCAGTGTTTTAAAGTAGCTTTTATAATGGTAAAGAACTTATCAATAATGATACCATACCTAGACTGGAAAGTTAATTGAGAGACTTGATAAATTAATTGAAATTAAAAAAAAAAAAAGAAAGAAAGCCAGGCAGTGGTGGCGCACGCCTTTAATCCCAGCACTCGGGAGGCAGAGCCAGGCGGATCTTTGTGAGTTCGAGGCCAGCCTGGGCTACAGAGTGAGGTCCAGGAAAGGCGCAAAGCTACACAGAGAAACCCTGTCTCGAAAAACCAAAAATAAAATTAATTAATTGAAATTGTCAAATTCCAGTAGTAGTGTATTTCCAGTAGCGACATTTCTGACTTAAGCTTCCTAAGGTCTCAGAATTATAGTGCAAAAGTATTTCTTATCAGTCAATAAATACATAAAAACAATTTGTTTTTATCACTTGGTGCTCTGTCATACTGTATGAGCACCAATTCTTACAGCATTATTTAAAACAAATGAGTTTTTAATGTTTTAATCATAGAAGGAGATTAGAATGATACTTTAAACCTGGTTTGTTCTTCGTCATCTTTCTTTCGTACATCTTGGCATTTTCCACAAACTTAATTTGTTTTTTTTATTTGAAATTTATTTTGCTATGTTGTTCATTTGTTTGTGGCCCAAACTGGCCCCAACTCCTGATGCTCCTGCCTCAGCCTCCCATTGCTAGGATTGAAGGTGTGCACTACCACACCCAGCTGATTCTATATTTGAACTTCAAACAGTATTCATTTCTAAACTTAGTGGAATTCTGTCTGAATATGGTTTTCTTTTTTTTTTTTTTTTTTTTTTTTGGTTTTTCGAGACAGGGTTTCTCTGTGTAGCTTTGCGCCTTTCCTGGAACTCACTTGGTAGCCCAGGCTGGCCTCGAACTCACAGAGATCCGCCTGCCTCTGCCTCCCGAGTGCTGGGATTAAAGGCGTGCACCACCACCGCCCAGCCGAATATGGTTTTCATCAGTTTTGAAGACATTTACAGTATATTGAAATATAGTTTCAGTAGTTTCTTTATCTTGATAGTAATGCACTCAGACTTAGTGCTCTGATATACTTCCAGAACTCCGAGTCATTACACTAAACGTTTTAGCTTTCAAATACTAACTAGTGCCTCTCTATATAGATTGAAAAGCATGATCCTAATCTACAGAAAATGGTGCATTATGAAATTCAGTTCTTATTCAAAGTTGAAAAGATATTTTAACAGCTGCATGTCTTTGTAATAGTGAAGAATCATGGATTTGAAACAATATCTTAAGCGTGCTCAGCATCACAGTACTTGATGTGTATAGTTGTGGAATTATGCTGTGTTTAATTTGTTGTTAATGTATACTTTTTTGAAAAAGCCAGTGAAGTTTCCTTGCCCAACCTTTAGTGTTGTATCACAGTTGGCATGAGTTATTTAATAGATCCCAACCAGCTTCTTAGCATTGTGAGCTCTGAGGAAGACTTTTATCTAAATGTTGCCACATGCATGTTAGCTGGATGTCTTTTGGGGACCATTGTGTTTCTGTTTCTTGTATCGTGCACCAACTGTTACAGAATATTTGTTTACACTGGGTGAAGATGTGTCTCTGCCTGAGGCACCTTCTGATTGGTTTAATAAAGAGCAGAATGGCCAATAGCTAGGCAGGAGAGAATAGGCAGGATTTCTGGGGAGAGAGGAACTCTGGGAAGAAGAGGGGCAGAGAGATGCCAGTGAGGCATGGAACAAGTCAAATATACAGAATGGGAGAGAGGTAAAAGCCACATTACAGAATGTAGATTAATAGAAACAGGTTAATTTGAGTTATAAGAGCTAGTTGGGAACAAGCATAAACTAAAGGCCAAGCTTTCATAATTAATAAAAAGTCTTGGTGTCATTATTTGTGGTCCCACAAAGGAAATTCTGATTACAACCAACATCAGAGAATTGTTGACAGGATTGAGCAAGCCAATACAATTAAAACTCTGAAAATAGTGGCTGTCATTTCAGTAATCTCAGTGATTGTCATCTATGATTGATCTTACTTTTGATTGCTTGTGTAACTTCAGATAGTATTCATGAACATGCTTAATCATTGTAACTGAAATTCTTAGGTGCAACCAAAATTGCTAATTATATGGCACTGTCATATTCTAGTAAACTAGAAATATGAAATTTAAATAAAAGTTTATAGCCACATGCGGTGATATATTGTATACCCTAATAAAATTTGCCTGAAAGTCAGAGAGACAAAGGAACAAGCCACTGCCACATCTCACCTTGCCAACTCCTCAGCTGAAAAGGCTCCAACCAAAGAAGCCTCTAAATGAAAGGGATGCTTCTGCTGAAAAGCCTTTAGTTCCTGTCTCCTCACGCCTTATATACCTTTCTCCACCCAGCCATCACTTCCTGGATTCAAGGCGTGTGTACTTCCCAGTACTGGGATTAAAAGTGTGTGCCACCACTGCCTGGCCTCTATGTTTAATCAAGTGGCTTGTTCTGTTCTCTGATCTTCAGGCAAATTTTATTAGGTTACACAATATATCACCACAGCCACATATTTACTGCTCTAAAGGCAGTGGGACCTGGGAGAAAGGAACCTAAAATTGATGCAGACTAACTCTCTTGCACAGCCAACTTTATTCAGAGCATTAGACAATTTATACTCTAAGAGTTAAGAAGAATCACATGAATAAGGTGTACAATCACAAGGACAGGACTTACGTGGCAAAAACATGTTTTTCCATAGAGGCATGTAACAAATAACAATAGCCAGTTGTAGTGAATATCTGAAGTAAACTCCTATCCACTGCCCCTGGGAAGGGCATGAAAGCTCATTTCAAGAACAATTCCACGTTTTTGAAGAAAATGAGGTCACAAGACTTATGTTTTCTCACAAGCACTCAGAATTCCCTTTGCATGACTCCATTCTTAGATTGTTCTGACAGCTGCAGAGTCTAATTCTGTGTCATCTAATTTGAGAATTTTATCATGTGAATGTGTGTTTATCTTAGGAAATATAATAACTTTGTTCTTACTTTCTATTTTTATAGGTTGTGTAAATCCACTTGGGGTCACTGTTCTATATACAATAAGAACCCACCTTTAGGATTTTCTTTTAGAAAATTGTATATGCAGCTAGATGAAGGAAGCCTCACCTTTAATGCCAACCCAGAGGAGGTAAGTAGAGAGCAGGATTATTTGCTTCAGGTGTATTTTTATGATTTTGCTGCAACCATCTAATATAAACTTGCAGCTTAAATTAAAAGTAATTGAACATGCTTTCCAATCTCTGAAAAGCCAAGCTTTTGGTTACTGCTATAGGGCATAATCAGTTTTATTTGCCTTCCTGATCATATTCTAATCTGTCTACCTGCTAATGTTGTATGGCAGCATTCTTGACATGTATACAGTAATCTACTGGTCTGAGAGACATATTACCAGGAAGTATAAAACTTTGTTAATGAGAACATACATGTAATATGTTCATCAAATTATATCTGCAGCTTTATCTTTCCATGTACTCTATTTAGTAGTGATATACTTTTATTAGAGATAATCACAGAAAACATTATTCTAGTGTACTATATCAAGATGTTGAATGTTGATGACTTTAGCTGACAAGATGGCTCAGTAGGTGAAGGAGCTTGCCGTGCAAGTCTGGCAGCTGAATTCAGTCCCTAGAACCCATAGAAAGGTGGAAGGAGAAAACGGTCCATGTAGTTGCCTTCTGACTTAAACACCTGTATCGTGGAACAAACACGTGTGCACAAATATAATAACAATTTTTTATTAAAAAACATAATTTCATGTTATCTAAAAACCTCTTGATTCTGTTTCAAATTGGTATTTACCTCTTTCATAATATGTAACAATGATCAAAATGTGAAAAGAAATTTTTTCTTCACCTTTTCCTGTTCTTATTTTAATGCATGTTGGAAAAATGAAGAGTTTCAGAAATGCTTACACTTCTACTAGACCTATGCCTCCAGATCCAAATAGAAATGCAATGACCTTGGAAGTTGCTGCTTCTGGGTGCATTGTTTTCTATGGATATATTACGAGAATCATTTTAATTTAACAGTTATTTTAAGATGATTTTCACGTGTTATAAAGTTACTAAGAATTATTTAAGTTGGAGGCTGGAGAGATGGCTCAGCAATTAAGAAGATCACTGGCTGCTCTTTCAGAGGTCCTGAGTTCAAGTCCCAGCAAACACATGGTGGCTCACAACCATCTATAGTGGGATCTGATGCCCTCTTCTGCCATGCAGACATACATGCTAGTAGAGCACTCATATACATAAAATACATAAATAAATAGATAAATCTTTTTTAAAGTGGGAGGCGGGAGAGAATTGTTTAAGTCATGCAGCCAAGTAGTTCCTAAAATTCTTAATTTTGTTATAAGTAGGAAAATATTTTTCCAGTTTTTAACTTTAAGCTTAAATCTAAATACTGCTCTTATAACTATGAAATAACCCAGTTACAGTACATTTTTAAATAAATTTATTTTCACTTACTATGTATAGTTTCTTTGTTAAATTTTTCTTGTACACTTATAAAACCAAATGTTGTTGTTAAACATACACTGTCATTTAGTCTTATTCTAACAAATATAACAAATTATGTATTATAAAACCTGCTATAATATTGACATTCAAATATCCATTCTCTTTCTTTTTTCTTACCAATGTTTTAAAGAAGTAGGTGAAATTCTAATGCTTTTTGTTGTTGCTGCTGTTGGTTTGGGCTTTTTGAGACAGTGTCTTCTATAGCCCAGGCTTGTCTCGAATTTACTATGTAGCTCAGGCTTGCCTTGAACTTCTGAACCTCCTGCTTCAGCTTCCTGAGTGCTGGGACTATAAACAGTGTGCCACCATGCTCCCAAAACCGTGATATTCTTAATGAAAATGGAATAATTTATTAAAAGCTAACATTCAAACTGTATATTTAAAGCCATTCTAATGTAAAAAGCCACTATTTAAACTCTAATGAACAAGAAGGAGTTATCATAAATTAGAGTTTATCACTCATCCCTTTATTGTAATTTTCCAATGTCTTTTATTATAGAATATAGTTGCTTTTCACATCTTCTGTGAAAACAGATAACGATATGGACATGTCACCTTCAGGTCTTGTACTATGGCAAATGTGTGTTGTACAGAGATTCACTATAGTTATTAAGAGACAGGAGTAGTGTTAGAGCCTTTCATGTTTTCGTCACAATTAGACTTTTACTGGTTGCTGATTAAACAGCTCATCTGGTGAGCTTTCCGATGTTTTGCTTTGGTCTGCTGGGCAACTGAGTGGTGAATGCTGGGGAAGAATTGAGGGAAACTAGGGTAGGTGTGTGTTTCGCTCCAGAGTTTGTAAGAATCAGGAGGGACAGCTTTTGTAAGCCCCATCTCATTACACTCAGTTTTGGAAGTCTCCCTGGCTTCTGTCATAAACTATACAGATGTTGAATCACAGTATCATCTTTAGTTCACATGACTTGCAAATGCTCCATTTTAAGCAAAGTATAACTTGGAAAGTTCCAAGTTGTACAAAGTCAGAAAAGTGAGATATCATTGCTGGTACTGACTATGGTAAGTAATTGTTTCTTCCTAAATGTCTTACAATTTTAAAAACAGATTATAAAGTCATGCTTTCTATGAGAAGAAAGAAAAAATATTGTGACTTCACATGTAAGGATAGTTTTAAATGTCTAAATTGGAAAAAATTAGACACAAAAGTATGTTTCTGTTTGTAGCTGTGTACATTGTTATAGAGTTCTTGTTATTAACTCCTAGAATGTTTTGAGAGAAGGAAGAAAAAAGGTAGTATTCAAGTCCTTTTTTAATGTGATGAGGATTTCAAATTTTTAATTCAATATTTGCTAAGCAAGGGAATTGAAATTATCAAAATTTTTAGTTTTAGATTGTCAGTTTACTTTTCCATCCTACCTTCCATTGTTATTGAGAGTTGGCTGTATTTCTTTTACTCACTCACAGGCCGGGTTTAGAATAGCCTAGAGTGTTCTTGAATAAATTAATTCATTATCTGAAAGGGCCGCATAGTGCTGCCAAAAGGCACAGAGCTGAGCCACTCCCAAGTGTCTGTGGTTCCAGACTCTGACTTTATGCTTTTGTGAAGATCAGTACTTTAGTAGGTATTGCCTACAGAAAAGTAAAATTCTGTCTTACCAGAATATACTTATAGTACAAATAGGCCACTCCCAAAAAGGCATTTAAATACTGAAATCCATTTAATGTGTTCAGAAAAACAAGGGAAAACATTTTAATGACTATATTTAATTTATTATATATTAATACAAAATCAATTTGTTTATTGTTTACAAAGTAAAATCTGTAGAATCAAAGTCACGTAAAAGAAAGTTATCAGGAAGATTTTCTCATGTAGAACTTGGCAATATGAGTGTAATTAGCCAGATCATGGGATGGTTCTTGTACAGATTTCTGAATGCTAGAATCAGAGTAGTTTTGGAGATTTATTTTTCCCCCACTCACTGGAGCACTGTCATCAGACATTCTTTTCTGGGTTCATCTAAGTGAACAATAAATTATTGTCGATGATATGTTCAAATATCAGTGGTATTTATCATAGCTGCTTGAGATAAGTTGCATATAATTGTTGAATATTATTTTTAAAAAAAAGTGTACTTTTCCATGATTTTTAGTTTTGTACTTAAGATTTTTCATAGCAAGCATCATTAAAATATAAAAATAAGAATACTTACAGCCACAGGGAACAAGATTCTCCAAAGGACACCGTTCATGTCACGGATGTGGGTAACCAAACTCCATAGCAGCTGCTGGCAGTGGCTCATGGGGTGGGGGAGAACACCTGCACACTTTTGGTACGATTATCTAGCACGCTGTTGTGACCTGCATGACGTTGTGATCTCAGCTGTGTGTAATGTCTTGACCTTGTGCATGAGCTTGTGTACTTGGTGGTGATGACCACATTCTAGTGAAGGAATGTGCTGAGTACTATCTGTTACATTAAATTGTACTTCCCCTGCATGGACAAGTTCAGTGTGTCAGTTCTGTTCTTCTAGGAGTGTCGTGATAAGTAATTCTAGCTCCCATCCGGTATTCTTAGAATTTAAATTTAGAGTCTTAAACCTGGTAGTCAACATAGTAATATAGACTTGTCTTCATCTCTGTATGTTTTAAATAGTCTTTGTAACGTCATGCAGTCAGATTTTTAAAAGTATGCTTCAGCTATGTAAGCATATTTCTCCTATATTTATACAGAAATACCTGATTACATACACTTTTATGTGTTTTACTAAATGGATTTTGAATAAAATGTATTATAAAAATATTTTGTTTGATGTGCTTTAAATGGAAATGAATCTATATGTGTGTACTTTATTGTTAAAACAATATATTCTTTTTTGCTCTTGAACCAGGAAATGTGTAAGTTCTTCCATTTTAGGAAAGTTTTTAAGAGGGAGCTTACTTTACTGTTAGAGATTTGACTGAGCTTTTTATGTGTAGTATAAAAATGGTTATTATCTACTTCATAGCAAAGGAACAGTGGTGAAAATAACTTAGACTTTCACTCTGAAGGATAGATAATCCCAACTGGTCATCAGGACATACAGATGAATATTCTAAATTACATAGTAAGGACTATTACATAAGTATTACATAGTAATTACATAGTAAGTCTGACAAATTTGAATAGGATAGATTTCTGGTTAGTTGGCTTATGATATGGCTTTCTAAAGTATGATGCACATTGTGAATATAAATGTAGTGCATAGCATTATCTAAGTTTATTTAATACAGTAATATTTGGCTTTATGAAAGGAGCATTCCAAAGAACACTTAGAAATAGATTTATAAATGCAAGAATGGTAGAGATGTCGTACTGTTCATTTACAGTTATCTAATGTGACCTCTCTGATAAAACTGTTGATTTATAATTGCTCGTTTTTAAATTTAACCTGCAGCCTATATAATGGAATCTATATACCTGTAATTATTTGTTTTCTTTTCCATTATTTGATATTACTTCCTATTTAAAAACAACAGTTTTGTTGTGTTTTGACAAACTGAGGTAATTTTCATGTTTTGTATTTTGGTTATTATCTAATTTGTTAAGGAAAATGTTACTTTAGAAAATAAACCTCTAAAGTAATATTCAACATTGCTGTAGACTGGATACAGCAATGTGTCCCTGTAAAGTAATTTGATACTAATCAAGTATTTGTAATTAAGTCTTTGATATCTCCTTTTCTGTATGAGCTGTATAAAATCTAAATATCTCCTGCATTTCCAGTGAAGATTTACACGTCATAGAGTACTGCTGCCTGGGGGACCAGCCCCCAGCAGCTCAGGGATCGAAGAGAATCCACGGAGTCAGCGTACTGAGACTTTTTATCTGAGGGGGGTATGGGAAAGGACACACACACACTCTCTTGGTGGTCTCCTCCCGACTTTTTCTTTATTCTTTATTTCTTTATTCCCCAAGCCCATTCACACCATGCCAGATGCCAGAGGAAGATGGCAGCGGCAAACATGTGAAGGCACAGCAGAAGCAAGAGGCATTCTGGGGTCTGGGGCCTCACCTATCTGAGATTTATCCATTAGCATTTTGTTGTTGGAGTGCTTCTCTCCAGGTCCCACCAAGCCCCGCAGTTCCACAACCCACGTATAAAATAATCACTCAGACACTTACATTACTTATAAACTGTATGGCCGTGGCAGGCTTATTGCTAACTGTTCTTATATCTTAAATTAACCCATTTCTATAAATCTATACCTTGCCACGTGGCTCGTGGCTTACCGGCATCTTTACATGCTCCTTGTCCTGGCAGTGGCTGGCAGTGTCTCTCTCCACCTTCCTGTTTCCTCAATTCTCCTCTCGGTTAGTTCCACCTATACTTCCTGTCTGGCTACCAGCCAATCAGTGCTCCATTTATTAACATGTTTGTCATACAGAACATCCCACAGCAGCCTTTTGTTTCCTGGTGGCCTTCCCCTGAACTCAATTGCCATCTGCTGCTTCTCTGACATGGCCACAGGCAATATAGGCATTTTTCCATTCTGGAAAAATCCACTACCTTTTGAGATTTTTTTTAACTGCAGATCCACAAAGCTAGAAAATTTTACTTGTCTTTCTACAGAAAATAGTCTCAGTAATAACTATATGTTGTAGAAAGTTTAAAATAAGGAAGAAAGGTGTATATACCTTAAACGATCTTTTACAGCTAGAGATAAAGAAACTTGAATTTCTTTTTTTTATTAATTTTTTTTATTTATTTTATATACCAACCACAGTTTCCCCTCCCTTCTCTCTTCTTGTTCCCTCCCCCCCTCTCCCATCTATCTCACACATCCACTCCTCCGTTCAGACAGGGGCAGGTCTCCCACGGGAGTCAACAGAGCATGTCATATCATGTTGAGGAAGGACAAAGCTCCTTCCCCACATCAAGGCTGTTCTTGGCTAGGATATAAACTGAAGTTTATCTTGGAATGGTTGAGTTGACACTGCCTGGCAGTGTGCTTCCCAGTCAGTGCCTCATTTAATGAACTGCTTACCTGCAGTGTGTAAGTCTGTATCCAGTAGAATGCTTTGGCTTCGAGGGACAGAGAACCTAAGCTGACAGTGACTTAAATTGTGTGTGTATATATATGCTTTAAAGCATCTTGAGGGGGATGTCGCATAATCCTCCCCACTTCCCCTCTCCCTCAGACCTATTTCCTCTCTGTTTTCTGTTTAGAAAAGAGCAGATCTCCAAGAGGCAAAAGCCAAACAGGACAAAACAAGATACAATAAGACAAGACAAAAGCCCTCATATGAAGGCTGGACAAGGCCACCCAATAGGAGGAAAAGAGTCAGAGACACACCCGCTGTTAGGAGTCCCACAAAAACACCAAGCAAACAGCCATAACATATATACAGAGGACCTGGTGCAGACCAATGCAGACTCTGCGCTTGTCACTTCAGTCTCTGTGAGCCTGTGTGAGCTTTGCTTAGTTGATTCGGTGGGCCATGTTCTCCTGATGTTCTCCATCCCCTCTGATTCCTGCAATCTTTCCTCCCCCACTTCTTCCGGGTTCCCCAAACTCTGAGAGGAGGTACCCAATGGAGACATCCAATTTAGACTGTCTCTCTCTGTCTCTCTCTCTGTCTCTCTGTCTCTCTCTGTCTCTCTCTGTCTCTGTCTCTCTCTCTCTCTCTCTCTCTCTCTCTCTCTCTCTCTCTGCATAATGTCTGGCTGTGGGTCTCTGTACCTGCTTCCATCTGCTTCTGGAGAAAACCTCTCTGGTAACAACTGGACAAGACACTAGTCTATGAGTATAGCAGAGTATCATTAGGAATCATTTCATGGATTTCTTTTCTTTTTCTTTTTTGAGACCAGTCATGTTTGGTTCTACCCTAGCTCTCTGGCCTATCCAGACAGTGTAGAGCATGTGTCTCAAGTTGAACCAAGCATTGACTGGCCACTCCCACAAGTTCTGTGCCACCATTGACCCAGCACATCTTGCATGACTTGATATGTTGTAACCCACGACCAGAAAAAGCTAGTTGAGCTGTATTTGGGTACAGGATTTCTCTAATTGTCAACTAGTTCCTTTTACTCCAGTTAAATTCTCACAAGCAAATATGAAGATAAATCAATTGCCTTGATAATTAACAATGTTTTAAAATACTTTCCATTCAGGATTACCTATCAAACTCCTGTAGGTTTGGGTAATAATGAAGATAACAATACATGATGACTCCTTGAGCTACCAATAGTAGGGAACTTGATTGCAATCAGGTGAAGGGATACATTTGGTTTACAGATGCTGTCTCAGACTCAATTCTTTCTTCCCAGTATTCTATTCTCAGTGTGGTGCTAAGAGTCCTCACAACTGGAAGATGGCTGGGGGTGGTCTTGTCATTACATGTGCATGCATATCAGGATCAGAATGTATTCGTTAGAACTGCATCACATGGATGCCAAGAAATCCAAGGAGGATAGACTCAATATGATCGTCTTAGAATAATCTGTTTTCAAGTCTAAAGGCCATGAATGTAGCCTGTCATTAGGTGGCAGATGTGGTTTCTCTAGTGAGGAGTCAAGGCCATAAGATTATATAATAGACCAATATATATGTGTGTTTATATGTGTGTGTGTGTGTATTTACCTTTTTTTACTGTCATGTTAGGAGCTACAGTCACCTCAGTTCTACCTCTATCCTCTTTGTCTTTACTGTGCAACAATAGCCCTCTATTTACTCAGTGGTAGGAGGATTAAAAATGACAAGGTAGTGTTCTACCTGTTCAAATTGTGCTTCTGGTGCTAATATTCCTCCTTTGGGTATAAGGCCTCTGACCCAGCAGGCACCAGAATTAAAAGAAAGAGAGTCAAACCTTTGCAAATGGTTGCTCATTAAAGAGCTATTAGAGGTGTTTACCCAAAGTCTGAGTCCCTCTTTTTCCTGCTTCTGCATCCTAGCTGAGTCTCTGAATTACAGGCCTAAACCAACCATGCAATCCTTTCTATTTCTTTCTCTGTTGACCCAGAAGTGTTTATGTAGTTTAATCCTGTTAACTACAACATAAGCAGAAGTATACTGAAGGATTTGAAACAAATGAAATTAGTAGACAGTGTGTTAATAGACAGTATATATGAGCAAGACTTCTTCATTTGAATTATGTTTTTATCAATTTAGATATATACTTAGAAATCTTATAATATTATAGTAGATATTCTAAGTACATTTCAAATAAAAACGTCTTTTTCTCACTTGATATAGGCATGGCTTCAGATACTTGATATCACTTTCCAGATTTAATATGTAAGATAGTTGCTTCTCTTGACTGTCTTTAGCAATTGATGCTTACCAACATGGCTGTTGTATCAGAAATATAAATGACATTTTTCTCTCAGCTTTTGGATGTCTTCAACTATAAGCTTTCAGAAGTTTAATCATAGCTTCCAAAGTATGGGACTAGCATAAGTATAACATTAACTTTATTTTAACAAACGGACCACATTGTGATGATGATGATGATGATGATGATGATGATTACCCATTAGATTATTTAATGTGTTCTTTCATCATAAACCTTTTAGGGATGCCTTCTTTAGAATCAGGATCCTAATGGACCATGGTCATTTGTGTACAGTGATCTGCTGCTGCTGATGATTTGGAGCAGTACTCTGTCCTCTAAGAAGTAAATGTGAGGCATTTCCCTGCATCCTAGGGGAGGGTCTTACTAATCATCTTCCTAAGTCATGTCGCTTTGATTTGGAGTAAATAACCTCTGTGTTGTTTTCTCCTCCATAGACTAGGTAGTTAGAACACTAGTGGCATTGTGATTACATGAAATAAAGCAAGTTAAACGATCAGTGCTTCCAGCTGCTCACCAGCTATGTCTAGATATGTGTTCCTCAGGTGCAGCTTCAGTAACTTACAGCTTGAAGAACCAGACGCTGCCCTAGACCTTGAAGTTCCTCTCGAACCTTTAGATACTAGTCAGTTACTCTTTGCAGCTGTGAAGTGATACTTCAGAAAGTGTGCATTAGTCAGATCAAGATCCTCAAACTTTGGGGAGATTTTTTTTTTTTTGCCTTTAGTAGTGTATTAGCTGACATGTATACACAGTGACATGTTGTTTTGATGAATGTGTTCCTCTACTTCTCTACTCTTAAGGCTTAAAAAAATGTTATTTCAAAAAATGCTTTAGAGCGCCTAATATACTTCAGATGTCCATATGTCTAGGGAACGTTCAAATGTAGGGATCATGATAAAACTATAATTTTGTTTTCAGAGTTAGATGTAGGTGTACACATTGCAAATGCAATATTTGTATATGACTTTTATAAAGCGAGAATTCTCAATGAGCTAACAGTAGTGCGTAATCATCACGTTCTCCTTAGTTTGGATTATCCTAATCACACCTTAGCTAATACTGCTTCCTCTTCATGCTTTCTTTCCCCAGGCTATAGTCGAGGGAAGATAGAATGGGCTTTTCCTAGAGTTTCCTTCAGCTAAGAGCAGCTGTCTCAGAAACAACTACAGTGATGACTGTACAGTTAATTGTTGACAGTGGTTTGTGATTTGAGAAGAACCATCCTATCAGTCAGTTAGTTTAATGATGCACCTTAGTCACAGGTGTGGCTCTTTTAGTAACTCACAGATGTGGCTCATTTCCTTTTTCAAACTATTTAAATTAATTAATAGGACTTTTAAAACGTAAATAATGAGGTTCATGCTACTTGTCTAATGCCCTTGTTTTATCTCTTTTGAAAAATAGGCAGAAAAATCAGTCCCGTATCTACCCTCCATTTCCCTACATTTCTATTTGAATTTTCATTTACCTATCTATCTTTTATATGAGACTTTCTATTGACACATTCTAGCCACAAGGAATTTCAGATACATATGGTCAATATCAGCCATTTCTCAGCATCCTGCACTTTTATATACCACAAAGTCCTTGGAAGCCAAGATTCTGCCAGTTTAAGCAATATCCATAAATAAAGTGGTTTCTTCCTGAATCCCACACTCAAGCCAGAATAATCTGATTTTTTCACACTGTCTGGATGAAGTGTGATGCTAGGATGATGAGATGTGCTTCGGTTACCATATAGAGGGCGTTAATCACAGGGCATTGCCACTGTCCACAACTGTCACTTCTCCACAGTGCGGACAATATGTGGCCTCTGCTCTTAGGAAGAGATGACATGTACAGTTCTTGGGGCACCCTTTCTTCTTAGTTCTATGCAGTATAGAACCTTCCAGTACATAACTTCATTGTGGGTAATATCAGTAATAGGAAAGCTTACTACTCTTAAGGGAAAAAAGTTTTCTTCAAAGGGTTCTTGTCCCTAGTCACTCTTTGTGAGGAAAAGGTTTTTGGTAACAGACAGATGTAAGTTCTTTTGGACAAAAGGTCAGCTTTTTAGAATCATTCCCTGTGTCTGTAACACCTCTGAAAAGGCATTGGGAAATATGCTAAAGCAATACACTTTGCGATGGCCCATTTTGGCTGCTCTTAAAAACATATATCACTTCTGAATTACTGAAGGTCTCTAAGTGTGTGAGAGGGCTATACACACTTAGACAAGAGAGAAAATATTGCAAAACTCAGTATATATATATATGTATATATATATATATACATATATATCAAGATGAATAAACAAGATAAAAACAGCCTAAATTTCTCATTAACATATCCTACGCATTTGTTTTAACTGCAAGTAAAAATGAGTGACTTTCATTAGCAAACAAAATACCCTCAGATAAATCATTCTTAATTGCTTTGTTGTTTTCTTTTCCTTTTTATCATGAGTAGGTAAGGAGGATAAGAAGTACTAGACTGAAAAGGTCAGTGGATGTCATGCTTACCTTCGCATCTGCAATGGTCTAGGAAAGAAGCCATCAGATAGCAGAGCATCTCCTAAGCATCGTGCTTGTTCTCAGACAATGAACACTTGAGTGTGGCCTGTGCAGGGCTGTCTGCAGGTGCCCTTGTCTGTTGCTGTCTGGAAAGTGGAACTTTTAAAGTGAATTGTACCTCTTAAGCTTTACATTACTCTTAATATAAATGTTGTAGCTTGTTCAAATTTTCTGTTTCACTGTCATTAAAATAGGTTGAAACTAATGTGTCAGTTCTCCGAAAGAAAAATTAGAAATCTAGATTGAACCATTTTGTGTTATAAACTTTTTTGCTAAAGTAATATACTTGTTAAAGCCTTCAAAATATCCATAAAAGCAAAAATCAACCAGTGTGGGCTTTGTTTTTTTTGCATTTTAACACCCTGCCCTGTCCAACAAGCTTGCAAAGCAGTGAGCGTTCTGGCTGTGCATTTGGTCTTTGCTG
The DNA here is from genome assembly GCA_902168325.1 of Peromyscus nudipes. Classification (NCBI taxonomy): domain Eukaryota; kingdom Metazoa; phylum Chordata; class Mammalia; order Rodentia; family Cricetidae; genus Peromyscus; species Peromyscus nudipes. Next base: position 32,410 of record CABHPH010112397.1, read on the forward strand.
CTCCTTTGCTCCAGCCTTCCTTTCTCTGTCAACTTTCTTCCACCTTCTGACATGCATAGGTCAAAATGATCTTTAAAGATACTCTTATCTATCAATAATTCATTTTCCATCTTCTCCACTATGAGGTGACATTTTCAGGTATGTGTGCCATACTCAGTCTCCCCACAGGAGCTCACTGCTTCTGTAGTAGTTTTGAACTTGACTCTGTCTATGGAGAGACTTCTTGAAGGTCACTACTTCCTTTTTTTCCCAGTCTGTTATTATGGTCCCCTCTTTGCCCATTAATCTCCTGGAACTATCTAAAAATAAACTTGCTGTTTCTGTCACTCACTGTCACATTACCCTATAATCTCTCATGATTTTACTGTTTAGGAAACAGCTCAGGAGGTTGAAGTCATTGCTTATTTTCACATCATCAGGTGGCAGCACTGTGGTCAGAGCCATGGTTTGGTGCCACTTCTGAATTCTATGCTCTTATAACTCCACTGAGTAATTGCTTCTTTCGGTCATTCAGGGATTTGTTTTGAATTCATTTTTGTTTTGTCTTGTATTTTTGTTTGGTATTTTGTGTATAAATGTACGTGTGCAGTTTTTAAGTTTTTTAAAACTGGGTCTTACATTATAGTCTTAGCCAGCCTAGAACTCACTGCATAGCCTAGGTTAGCCCTGCCTCTCCTGCCTCAGCTTCCTTGGTATTGAGATTATAAAATAAACCACTACACTGGACTGACACTGCTCTGTGTGCATCCTTTATTAAATCACAGTCTATTAGATTCTGAGACATTCTTCTGTCATCTTCCTTACCTCTGATATTTCTTGTTCAATGTCTTTAATCTTTATCCACTTATTTTGTTTTATCTCCTACTGGGGACAACCATGCATATAAGTTTTATTATCATATCCCCTACTCCTCTAACTTCCCCACGTCCACCTGCATTCCCTCCCAACTTTGTGTCCTTTTTTATTTTTATTTATTTTGTTTGTTTGTTTATATATATTGGTGTTTTGCCTGTATTTATGTTTGTGTGCCACATGTGCCAAGAGGCCAGAAGAAGCCACCAAATCCCCTGTTCCTGAAGTAAAGAGTTGTAATCCACCATGTGAATTTTGGGAGTCCAACCCTGGTCCTCTGGAAGAGCAGCTAGACTTCTTAAAGGCTGTGCTATCTCTCCAGCTCTGTCCTTTTATTTTTATGTTTTTTATTTAATTAAAATATAATTTCATCATCACCCCCATACCCCTTCCATGCCTCCCACTCCCTCTCAAATTCTAGGTACTTTTTCTTTCGTTATTATTGTTACACATATATTGATTGCCTCATTTTTCCACTCTATCTTGTTAGTAGTTAATTGCCTCTGAAATCTTTCTAGTTAATCCATCATTACTTCAACCTCCCACCCTCCCACTCCCCCACCCCCGTGTCCCTCACCTACCCTCATTCTCTCCCTGGTTCCCTTTCTCATCCTGGAATCAAGCCCAGGGTCCTGCATACAGTGAACAAGTACTATAGCGCTGAGCTCTCCCCAGGCCTTACCACCCTCCTTTGTGTGTTTGGAGGCAGGGTCTCTCATGCCCCATATCAGTCTCAAACTCCTTGAATTCCTAATCCTTCCGTCTCCACCTCCTGAATTCTGAGATTACAAACATGTACTGCACTCCTAATTCTTGCTTATCTGTTTGTTTTTATGTGGTACTGGAGATAAAACCTCATGTATGCTAGGCAAGCGCTCTTGAGACCAACTGAGCTGCATCTCCAATCCATCTCTTGTGCTGCTGTTACTCTTTTGTAGTCATTTCCCTCTTTATCAAGCCATAAAAACTGGTTATCTTTCACTTTTCTTTACCTTGTGGACTGATGTCCAGCATATTAAGTACGTTCCTTTCTTAACTTCATTCATGTGACATGTAGCATTTTAAAATTCGGTTTTAGAATCTGTTCCTTCCTACTTCTACTGTTTGTACATGCTCCAACTTGGATATCTGTGGTAGCCAGCTATTTAATTTATATTCCATTAGTTTTTGTATGATATAGTCATCTCCACAGGTTATACATTCCAAGATTCCCTGAAACTTCCTGTGTCTAGATAAGTCATGAAACTATCTATGTATTGTAGCTAGAGTTTTCCTGCCTGGCCCATGGTCAGGATAAATCTCTTTCACCTGCCAGTCCCACAGCCGCTCAGACCAAACCAAGTAAACACAGAGACTTATATTGCTTACAAACTGTATGGCCGTGGCAGGCTTCTTTCTAATTGTCCTTATATCTTAAATTAATCCATTTCTATAAATCTATACCTTGCCACATGGCTCGTGGCTTACCGGCATCTTTACATGCTGCTTGTCCTGGCAGCGGCTGGCAGCAACTCCTTCCATCTTCCTGCTCTTTTAATTCTCTCTGTTAGTCCCGCCTATACTTCCTGCCTAGCCACTGGCCACTCAGTGTTTTATTAGCAACACATTTGCCATACAGAACATCCCACAGCACTTCCCCCTTTTTTTTTTTTCAAAAAGGAAGGTTTTAGCCTTAACAAAGTAAATTACATATAATTTGGGAATTTGGGCGTAGCTTCTCTTACTGCTTCCTGCTGGAGGGGGGCGCTGTATCTTATGGGGACACAAAGAAAATTTTAGGATCATGGAGTAGTCCGTGAGAGTGTATCGTCTGAGCCAGTTGCCTTGAAACAGTTCTGGATGTTGGATCATCTGAGTCATAGTGTCATCAGAGACCTTCAGGGGGTCTTGGCTGGTTAAATCTGATGTATCTTAATCTGGAACAAATCCATAGCCTCTGGCTTTCTGTGGAAACAAAATCAGAGCTTCCTTTCCAAAGCAACATATCTTTACATCCAAATTTTGAAGTCAAGGTATCTTTAAAATATACATATTGGTTTAATTCAGCTTCCTTTACAATCAAATATCTCTCTGCAGTTAAGAATCCCAAAAACAACACAATGCAGATTCTCTGTGTGATATCCATCTTTACGTGGCTTATATTTTATACTACCTTTACTGTCTCTTTAAAGACTTCATTTTTCAAAACTATCTATTTTTTTATATAACTGTATATATTCCTTTTTCTCTCTCTTTGAAGCCTACGTACATTTTTACACACATTTTAAAGCATTTAAAGTCTTGTTCCATCTGAATCTGTCTTATTGTGAACCTGTTACTTTAAACTGCAGCATTCTAAGACTGAAATGGTGCTGTGGCTGCTGGCTCCGCCCACCTCAGCTTCCCAACATGGCAGTGATACCTTTACCGTCAGCTCTGGGAGCTATTGTGGGTCTATGCTTCTATCAAAGCAGTGTGTAGCCCAGAAACCTCTTTTTGTTTTGTACTAGCAAAGGCTAAATCCACTACGCAGCTTAATGTGTCACGTGCAGATGCCTCATTTCCGCCATACTGCAGGTCAAACAGGCACGCCAGGAACCCGCCATACAGTGGCTCAAGCCCGCAGGCTGCGGCTAACTTGAGAAAGACAACTAGGAAGCTATTTTAGCTCCGTTTTAGAATCTTCTTTTTACGCTTTCTCAGGTTTTAAGTGGAAATTCCTGCCCCACGTTCTGGCGCCATTTGTAGATGTAACCAACCGTCTTATAAATAAGAAACACAGAACCAATGCAAAGAAGAAAGCCAAGAGGTCAGAGCTAAGAGCTAAAACCTTACCCTTCCTCCTGCAGTGATCCTACCTCTCCGAAGGAGCCGCTACTTCCTGTGTTAAAGTCATTATATAGTCTCTGTTCTGCCTTCTCATTGGTTGTAAACCCAACCACAGGACTGCCTCATCACAGCCTGTTTGTATAGACCTCCAGGTGTTCTATGGTTGGTATTGAGATTAAAGGCATGTGTATCCAATGCTGGCTGTATCCCTGAACACACAGAGACTTACCTAGCTCTGTCTACCAAGTGCTGTGATCACAAGCGTACACCACCACTGCCCTGCTTTCCTATGGCTTGCTAATAGCTCTGACCCCCAGGCAACTTTATTTATTAACATACAATTAACATTTTGGTACAAAAGAAAAATATCACCATAATGTATAGCTTGTACTTTCTATTCATATGTAATTGTGATAAACCTTAACTCATCAATGAGGAATAGTAAAATGCAATATTAATAGAAAACTCACAACGACATAATATATTGTAATAAAAAGCATGTGAGTGTGTTCTCCAATATGACTTATGGGACTTCTACCTTTTCTTGTAAAGGAATCACCTTATGGGTTCCCTTTGCTAGCGAAAGGGGCATTTTAAAGTAAAATCCAGGTCAGTTGAACACTAGAACTGTAACACCAGAACAATAGATCTCATAGCCAGCATGGCACTTGTATCATATACAACAGGGACACATAGCAGAGGAGGTGGGGCTGGGAAGCTTGTGACCTCACACTATTCAATATGATGATTAATTTAAAACTTAGGAAGTTTTAGGAAATATCTCTGGAATTTCAGTTGATTTTTTTTTTAACCAAGGTTGACTAAATAACAGGTCATAAAGCAGAACCACAATAAGAAAGGATTATTACATTGCAAAAATTCACATTGTAGACCATTGTTTCACTTTCTTATATAGCCCTCAGAGGTTTTCACTTATATGTAGATAGAACATACAAATCTTGCCATAAAATTAATGTTATAATGTTATAATCCAGTTCGTGGCTTACTCTCAAATACCGAAGACTTCCCTCTTTCCTGAAAACAGCCCAACTTCGTATATGATGTTGCTTTTGCTCTCATGATACAATATAAACTAAGATGGTCTTCTTCAGTGTTTTCCTCGTTCAAAGCTATTGAGACCTTTTCACTCCCTCAAATCTCATCCAAGTGTCCTCCCTCCTAGGAATTATTTCTGGCATCGAACTGTTTATTCCCCATGCTCATTTAAGCTTTAGTCAACCATCCTGTGTCATTCATTTGTCTTATGGATGTATTGTAGTTATTTATCTACCTGTCTCCTCCTTGGGTAAAATACTTGTACCACACTGCCCGGCGTCTGTTACTTTACGTACCATATTTATGTAAAGCTTTTAAGATCGGTGCATACAGAGAGATACGAAATATGCACATGGATCTGTTTTATAAACTAGTCTCTGGGTATTCATTGTATCTAACCATAAAGTTTAAATGGGTATTTTCTTAAAGGTCTTTAATTCTTTGGGGCTAATTAGGTGGCTCATTTAGTGAATCAAGGTGCCTGTGCCCATTAGTGGCTCCTAGGGCCTCCTTTAGGGGTGAATCCTCTTGAGAATTTTTTTATGAACCAAATATTAATGGTTTTTAAGCCAAGTGGTGGTGGTGTGCACCTTTAATCTCAGCACCTAGGAGGCAGAGTCAGGTGGATGTCTGAGATCAAAGCCAGCCTGGTCTATAAAGGGAGTTCTAGGATAGCCAGGGATACACAGAGAAACCCTGTCTCAAAAAAACAAAAGGGAAAAAAGGAAAAAGAAATAGGTTTTTAGTATGAACATTAATTATCAGTTTGTCTTTTTCTGAAGAAATATTAGGCATAATGTCTGTTTTCCTATACAAATTTTATTTACCCCCATGGTAACTTTTCTTCAGGAATACTTTTAAGGAACATCTGCTTTGGCTAATAATTTCCACTTCTAAGCTTATCTTTATGCCTTGGGGCAGCTCACTACAAGATCGAACACCATTGTGGTCTATTACATTTACCTAACAAATACATTTTAGAATTCTCCACAAGTGAAAACTAGCAACTACACCCTGATCACAACAACTTAAGTAATTCTAAAAGTTGAACAGAATTAAAATTTAAATAAACAATGGGATTAAATAAATAAATGTAGAACTAAAGTAGTAAATTTGAAACTTAATACATTTTGAAAAAGGAAGAATCCAGCCGACGGCAGACTGAGCAGCTGAGCTGTAGTAGCAAGCCTGTTCTTTCTTACCTGCTGCTGATTTGAACTGATTCTCATGCTTGCTGCCTATACCACCTATGCTTACCTGGGCTGAGCGGCCAGTTCCAGAGAAAGCTCAGCCTCAACCGGCACCTGCCTCCTTTCCTCATAAGAACAATAAAGTTGGCTTATTTCAGGTCATTTCCCAGTTCTCAGGATTGTGTTTAAAACTGCAATCTATGCCTACTTTTTTACATTCAGTTATTTTAGAGAACTTAAGTTAGATTAGATATGTAAGTTTTCAAAACATATGTTCCATAATAAGGAAATGACCAACAGTGTATTATTATTACTAAATATATTTTATGATACTTAATGAGCCAAATATCAAGGTTACTGTGTAAATAAGTAGCATCAAATGATGTTGAAATGGCACCATCCTGTATCTAGAGAAGTATAAATTTATTTTTGTGTAATTTTAACAGAGAGACTAGAATTATTTTTGTATCTTTTAAATAGTGGTTTTGATATGATAGTTTTATCATTTCACATAGAGCCATCTGGCAAACAAACATGACACTCACCTTTTGCTAAGGTAAATGAAGTAAACATACAGTCAACTCTCAATCATTCAGACTGTGGAGGAAAGGGTGGAACAAGCATTACAGTTGGTCTAGTCCCCGCTCCTCAAGCTCTGCCAAGACAGCCTCTGCCAAGAGAAGGCTTTCTTTCTTGATCCTAGTACATCATGTAGCCTTTGTTTCCAAGGAGTCAGTAGAAAGCTCCATGCTGTCACAGTCCGCTCTTCCTTGTGTGCATTTCTAGTCGCTGCCTTAGCATTGCTTTTATGGTCCACATTTCACATGAAGTTGATAAGGTTGCTGTTAAGATTCTGATGGCTCATAAAATCAGCTTTATATACAAAGCCTTATCTTCAAATTGCAGTTTGTAGATAATTATAAACTTTCAAAAGCATTACCTCATGGTACCAAATTGCTTTTTAAAAATTTTAGTACAAAATTTTAATGAGAAAGTTTTTATCTTTGAGAGTCTTTCATAAAAATTCTTCCAACTTTTAAAATTCTAATGTGTGCAATATTTCTGAGTAAAGAAATGCTGAAGGAATTTATGTGTGAAAGCAGTATGTTGCATGTACATTGTATGTCATTTTCTCTGCCAATTAGCTGCATACACTGTACTAGTATCCAGACACATAGATTCATGGGAATGCATGTGTCTGGAGAACTACAAGTTGAAATAAGCACACCTGCCTTTTATTTCAATAACTGCACATTCAAATGAACCTGACATTTATTTGAATGAGACCTTCATATATGTGAGAGAACATTGCTTTCAGCATTGGGGTTTTTTTGTTGTTATGTTTTTGTTGTTGTTGATTTTTAAGTGAAAGGTGGATACAAATGTGAGGCTTCTCTGGACAACTCTGCATGCAGAGAAAAGGAAATTCAAAGATAAACCCCGTCAAGCACAACTGAACTTTGCTGTCTTATATGCTTTCCCTGGTGGTACTTTAGCTAGATGCTTATAACATGTAGTGATGCTGAAAGCCAAAGTAGTAAATCCCTGAGTCGACCTGGAGTTTGGCTTTCTTCCCTTTAACTTAATAATGTAATTGTCTTTATTTCCAGAATGGAGTGGTTAGTGTTTCATTTGGAGAATCTAATGGTTATTTTTTTCTCAAAAGCTATTTCCTTAAAATGTGTACCACAGTATATATCTGAGCTTTAAAAAAATCATGCTTTTTCTTAGGAGAGGGAAGTATCTGCTGCAAAGCTCATTTTATAGTATTTTATAGTCTATATCGTGGCTTGTCCACATCCCCTCCTGAATTAGTCCATATTTCTGTATACTTATTTTTACCTGTCATGAGCCAGAAAGTAGGATCTCTTCATGAATCTTAACTTTGAATTTCCTACTTTTCATTGCATGCAAATTATCAACTACACGTATTAGTTTTAGCTCAGACTCCAGTTTGTATTTTGCATGTAAAAGCTCTAAACATTGTAGTAATGCTGAAAAGAACTATAGCTATGGTTCTGCAATTGCCTAATTACTAAAATTTATGAATCAAGGCTGAATTTGCTTATGTAGATTTTCTTTCTGCCTTAGGGAGTGAGCTACTTTATGTCCAAGGGTATCCTAGATGATTCGCCAAAGGAAATAGCAAAATTTATCTTCTGTACAAGAACACTAAATTGGAAAAAACTGAGAATCTACCTTGATGAAAGGTAAAGCAAAAATTAAATTTTTATCAGAAATGAGTTGATGTTTTTGTTAACTTTTACTTTGAAAGTTATAGTACATAGTATAATCTAGTTGCAAAATTGAGTAAAATCATAAAAATATTATATCTTACAATTGATTTGACTTTTTGTTTCACATGCTAATAAAAACTTGCCACTATAAAGATAACAAATGGCCACGTGTGTGTGGCCTGACATAATGCTTGTAAATAGCTGTAATAACAGCACTCAGAAGCTGAGCCAGAAGGATCTGAAATTTGGCCAACCAGAACCATAGAGTGAGACACTATCTCAGAATCATGAATAGATACAAAATGATAGCCCAGTATTCCTGAGATCGCAAACTAAAATCAAATATCTTTGTCAAAGTTGCAGCCCTGACTTTTCTTAATAGTTAGCCTTGAGCTAAATGTTTAGGTAACTAGAAGTTCTAAATTCTAAAATTGTCCATTTAAAAATCTATTGTAAAGACAAATTGTAAACTTCAAAATCTAGGGACTCTAAGGGTATGCATATAGTTAAATAATATTGCACAGATGGTTATGCACATGTTTAAAAACCCTGAAATGGTGAAGCTGGAGAGTTGCCTCACTGTTTGTTAAGAGCACTTGTTGCTCCTGCAGAGGATCCAGGTAAAGTTCCCAGTACCCACATGGTGGCTCACAACCATCTGTAACTCCAGTTCCAGATCATTTGTCCTCTCCTGGCCTTAGTGGGCACCGTATTATACTCATGGTGCACAGACAGGCATGCAGACAAAACACTCATACATATAAAAGCAGGTCTAAAAAGGTGCATGAAGTATTTCAGTCATGCAGGTAGAGGTAATGGGTCATATGGCATTCTCATCTGGTAGTTATTCACCTGTGCCCTTATAGTCTAGTTAATTGCAGGCATAAAAATATTGAGAGAGCATCTACATCAACATACTAGTCATTGAAAGAAGTTTCCTATGAAAGGTGTTGTCCTTAACTACTTTGTCTTTAAATGCTGGGGACCTAGAGATTGGTGCTTCTTCTGTAGAACTTTCTATAAATATTTAGCTTTGCTGACCTTATGCTCTCTGTTGCATTTGCTTATAACTCTGCCATTTGTGTTGTATAAGTAGACACAGGCCAACTGTAAACAAAGCAGTATGGCCCTACTCCATTATCTATTTACAAATACAAGCAGTGGGCCAGAGTTTGCCTACTGGCTGTATTTGCCTAACCCTGCCATAAGCAATTGGTCAAAATGAAGGCTATGATCATATAATCAAGTTTGAGTTCAGTAACAGTTTAAGAATGTTGTTACAAAGAGTCACTATATATTTAATGCTATAGGTTGAAATAGATAGCATACACATGTTTATATATTATACAATATTTACATAATTATAAACACTTAAATATATATCCATAGAATTATTATACTCATATGTTGGGGTGGTGAGCAGTCACTAAAAAGAACTAAGTGAATCTATTTCTAAAGACAAAACTGTTAATGATAAACTGTATCAGGAAGGAAGAGCAGATTATAAAACAGTGTGTAGTCTATGTGGGTGTTTTGTGAAGTCTACATACATAGCTTTTACCTCTGAAACTGTGTCTTGGTACAATACAGGAAGATCCCTTCTCATTTAAAGGGCATGAGTTCTAGTGTTTGGACTTCGATCAGCAAGCACTTAGAAAGGAGCAGCTGTTCTGGACTCTCTGTGGGGAGGTTGGTTGTCTCTGTAGCCCGGACTGGCCTTGAACTCCTGATCCTCCTGCCTCAGCTTCGCGAGTGCCACCACACCAGCTGAGCAGCACTTTCAATACTAAAATTTTATTTCAAAAGTAGAATTCTGTATTTCACCTCATCTTGTTTTAGCCTATTCATGAAGGAGTTTCAAATATTTTAACTTTGTAAATAATCATATTTAATGGTTTTAAAGGGTAAGGATAATATAATTTATAGGACCAACTGATACAGTAATCAATAATGAAGTACTTTTATACAAAAATATCAAATTATGATTTTTCATTTTTCAGAAATATTAACTACAGCTGCACCCTTTTGTTTCTCTTTCCATAGGAGAGATGTCTTGGATGACCTTGTAACCTTGCATAATTTTAGGAATCAATTCTTGCCAAATGCATTGAGAGAATTTTTCCGTCATATTCATGCTCCTGAAGAACGTGGGGAGTACCTTGAAACTCTTATAACAAAGTTCTCACATAGGTTCTGTGCTTGTAATCCTGACCTAATGCGAGAACTTGGCCTTAGTCCTGGTAAGGATAACTCTGTGTGTGTGTGTGTGTGTGTGTGTGTACACGCACGTGTGCATGCATGAGTTTTACATTATTTTTCTAACTCCTACCACTTGCAGGAAAAATAATCATAATATGAGGCATTTTCTCACTGTGGGGAAGCATTGTAAATATCTGCTTCACTGTTGCAACAGTGACGGCATGGATGGAACACTCAGGAATACACATACCCCTTTGCACATAACACATGCACAGCTTTATGAAGAAAGTTAGATAACTGCATAAATCCTTCCAAGTTATTTGTAGTTGTTATTTTTACCAGCTGGTGTAAAGATTTTTTGAAGCTTTCAATAAGCTGTACAATAGATAACAATATTCTCCACTAAAATTTATTTTAATACAACTAGTTTTCACTATGTGTGTACCTCTAGAGATGTGTTAACTCTCAAGTCTCGTATGTGCACTCTCATTTTATAGATTTACTTGTATCTTTGTGTTTAAAATTGTACTTATCAAACAATGTTTACAAAACAAAACATACCTGTCATATGAAATTTGCTGAACATATTTCATAAGATACAATGTTTAACATAGCTTTCTTAAGACTTCAAGATTCTAATCTATAAGGAGTGTAGTACTGCGAATATCATGACAGTGCTACTGTCGTGATATTAAGCATCAAGTAATTTTTTGGGGGTTGGGGGGTGAGACAGGGTTTCTCTGTGTAGTTTTGGAGCCTGTCCTGGATCTTGCTCTGTAGACCAGGCTGGCCTCAAACTCACAGAGATCCGCCTGGCTCTGCCTCCCGAGTGCTGAGATTAAAGGCATGCGCCACGACCGCCTGGCAAGTATTGCCCTCTGATTATGAAAAAAGAAAATTACTTTGTTGCATGTGCTCAGGTATGGCAGTGTTTTCCCTTAAGATATATTTTTGAAGTTCATGTGCAGATTCCACCAACCTTTAAAGTACATCTCTCAAATGAGACTAGTAATTCTTTACATTCTATTTTTAGTGCCAAGATAATACATACCATATCATTAAAAATATTTTGACATTAAATTAGGTTTTTAAAAAGCATTCTTTGTAAATAAATACCTTGATTTTTTTTTAATGATAAAGGCGATAAGCTGGTGGTAGAATTTAATTCAATTATAGTTGGATATAAATGTCCCATTTGAAAATGAAAATAAAGCAGATTCTGAAATGTTAAGTCTGGAATGCATTTTCATTATAAATTCCTAAAGCATACTGAAGTTCCTTTGAACTGGAAAGAGCACTTGTGTTGGTAATCAGATTGGATGAGTTTACCTCAGTTTGCCTGGTCCTAGGTAATTTCCCAGTACAGAGCTTTGAAGACTGACCTGGAGGAAAAGCCTAGACTCACAGGTGGTTTGGCCACCTGCCCTGTGTGATCTTTTGTGATATGAACTTTTGTCTCCTTAACATCAGTGGTTATTTCAAGCGAGCTAATAATTAGTGTGTTTCCTTTACCTTCCAGATGCTGTCTATGTACTGTGCTACTCTTTGATTCTACTTTCCATTGACCTCACTAGTCCTCACGTGAAGAACAAAATGTCAAAAAGAGAATTTATTCGAAATACCCGCCGCGCTGCTCAGAACATTAGTGAAGATTTTGTAGGACACCTTTACGACAACATCTACCTTATCGGCCATGTGGCTGCATAAAAGCACAATTGTTAGGACTTCGCCTTTTTACTGCAGACTAAAGCGACCCAGGAACGGACTTAGCAGCAGTGGGGTTGCGTCAGTGCTGGCCTCTCCAGCCACTGTGCACAGTCAAGCTTGAGTGCACAGCCTCTTTTTGTTCCCTGTTTTCTAGGTTAGCGATTTCAGAACTAATTTTGATGAACTTTTCTTAATTTTGCTCATCATGTTTGCACAAAACAGCCATTGTATAACAGAGCTGTTAGAGAATGTTAAACCGACACATACTCTATAAGATGGAGTGTTTGTGCATTAGATTTGTCTGAAGACTATCCATGTCCATCCTTTAAAAAATACCATGTAATGTATGCATATTTAACTAAAGAGATTTATAATCGTAATTATTTTATTGTAAAGATTTTAACTAAAGGGTTTCCTTTTCTCTGGAACTGAGTTTGGAAATTTATTTGACTCTAAGTATATTGTTGGCTTTGTCAAAGTTGGATCTGACCCTGGAAACCGATACCAGCTTCCCATTTCTTTGAAAAGAGTATTCATTTGTTACTATATTAATATACTATGCAAAACTGGCCTTATTTGTATAACACATATCATTTGACTCATTTTTAAAACTTCTGGGTTAATAAAGTTTCAATACATCCTTTCAACATTTAGAATATAAAAAAGTGTCAGAATTTAAAAGTCACACTTCATTAGAACTTGGGGAAGTCTTTACTTCCTTGTTTCTGAACTACTTGGTCTTGACTATTTTCCTAATCTTGGTCTATCTTCAGAGTTAATTAATAAAAGGATACTATGTTGTGAATCACACTATACACTCTTTACTCTCCAGATGTGTATCACGGGCTGTCCATGTGCTGTGTACTGTGCTAGGTTACAGTAGTGATGCCTAGACATGAGGTCTGTATCCAAAGATGGCACATGCTTGTGCAATACAAGGAAAACTAGATTTTTTTTCTCTAGTTAGTTATTTTTAGGTGAATGATGCATTGATCTCTCCCTCTGTCTACCTTCCCCCCGCTTGTAAATGTCTCTGATATCTCCCTTCCTCTCTATCTCCTCCCTTTTCTCAAGTTGACTTTCGTTTAAGCCTTCATTTCCCTATTGTTTTCTTTTTCTTTCTTTTTTTTTTTGATTTTCACACTCTGCCTCCTTTTTTTTCAGTATAATTTTCTTATGGAAATATTGAAACAGAAAATTGAAACATCTACAGAGAAAGCCTACACACCCCACCCATTATTCTACAATTCCAATTTCACTATGTTCACTTTATCATATATTTATCCATCCCTCCATCCATCAGCTGATCTTAATGATTTTAAACATATCAGGATTAGCTTCAAATATATATATTCTTTGTTGCTGAACACTCAAATTTATATGTCATTGACTAGAGGGCTACATTTCTAGCCTTTTTTCACTTTGAGGTACAATTTACATTCAAAGAAATGTAAAAATATTATGTGACTCTTTACAAATGCTGATCCTGTGCAAATTAAATTGATATGTCAGTTATATGAAGTTTCTTAACTATAGTTAATATTATACCATTTCGTGTGACATATTCTCTACCCACAATCTTAGAGTTATATGTTCTAAAATCCAAAGTCTTTTATTTTTAACAAGCATCTTCACTTTAAACAAGGTAAGAAAAAAATAATCTTTTATGTTTACTGATAATATAATTTTAAATGCTCTTATTCTTCTGTGAAGCTGCAAACCCTTTTTACAGTATTTTTCTTCTCAAAATGAGAGCATCTGTTGTAGTTGGGGTCAATTAATTAGCATAGTTTTATTTGACTATTTGTTGTTATTTTATTGAGAATAGATTCTCCTCTCATATAATGCATCCTGACGGCTTCCCCTCCCTCCATCCTTTCAGCTTTCCCCCACCTCTCTCCCCCACCTCTCTCCCCCACCTCTCTCCCCCTCTGCTTCCTCTTCAGAAAAGAGCAGGCCTCCAAGAGACAACAGCCAAACAGGACAAAACAAGTCAAGGCAAAAGCCCTATCATGACTGGATAAGGGAACCCAAGAGGAGGAAAAGAGTCTCAAGAGCAGGCGAAAGAGTCAGAGGCAGCCCATGTCCTATACTGCCTGGATGGCCAGGAACTGGAGACTGGATGGTCCAGAGACCTAGAGTAGAACTGAACACAACTGGTTAAAAAAAATCAATGAAATGATTTCTGATGACACACAGATCAGTGCCTTGTCCAGTCATCATCAGAGGGGCTTCCTCCAGCAGCAGATGGGAGTGAGTGCCGACACCCACAACCAGACATTATGCAGAGACTCTAAATTGGAGGTCTCCCTCAGGTCGGTCGGTCCCTCCCTTTAGAGCCGGAGGGGTTGAGGCCATGAGGAGAACATGGCCCACCAAATCAACTAAGCAGGCCTCACCTCACATGGGTTCACAGAGACTGAAGTGGCAGGCAGGGGCCCTGCATGGGTCTGCAACAGGTCCTCCGCATAGATGTTATGGCTGCTAGCTTGGTGTTTTTGTGGGACTCATACTTTTATTTGAAAATATCTTTCTTTTTGAAGAAATTTTTGCTGAATATGCAATTCTACTTTAACATCTTTCCCCTTTATGCACCCACCCCACCCCCTTTAGGGAATGATTTATTTTTTGGCTTATGGTTTAGGGATGATAGTTCAGCAAGGAAGGCATGACAACTGGATCCAGCTTGGTCCAAGGTGGTGAGAGTTTTCAGAGGAGGTGGGAGCATATGACATACTCCCTTTACATCTCTGCAGATCAGAAAGCAGATCTTTGCAGAAGCAAGGCCAAGCTATAACGTAAAATCTGCTCCTAAGAATTCATTTCTGTCAGTCAAACTTGTTCCTTAAAGGTTCCATGGCCTTCCAAAACAGCACCATTAATTGAGGACCAAGTATTCCAGCACATGAGCCTGTTGGGGACATTCCCATTCAAACTATAACAGCCCTTTTGACCCCATAAAATTATAGCCATCTCAATACAAAAAAAAAAAAATGCTTCAAAAATCCAAACCTCAGACTTTTCTAGGCTTAAAGCAACCTACTTAATGATGAGCTGTAAAAGAAATTGCAAACCACCAAATGTCACGTGTTTCAAATATGCGGTGGTGCCATATAGAAGCCCATTCCAAAAGACAGGGGTGTGGACAAAACAAGGAAAGATTGGAGCAAAGAGGATCAAAAGCCAGCAGGAAGAACCACAAACTCCACCTGTCTAGGATCTGGACTGGAGCTCCTGATGGCATCCTTTAGGCTCCAGCAGGCTGGTATAATCTTACTAGCCCAGCTCTGCCCACTGCAATGTACATGACCTTCTTAGACCAGCTGCACTCAATCCCTGCAGCTGTCCCTGGAAGACATCCATTTTTCTGACGTTTCTAGTCTCCTGAGGGCTCTATTGTAAGTTACTGACTGATTTCAGCTTCGGCGTCATGCTTCATTCAGGACGTCCATTCAGGGAAACTCCCTGCTACGCCCTGCCTGGCAACAGCAACGTTCTAGTACCTTGGCGTAAGCCTCAGAGTCGCCGTAACTCCTGCCAACATTAATGTCAATAATGACCCCAAGTTCAACTGCCAGCTCAAGATGGACCCTGGACCACTTGGACCACGGGTGATGTAGTTTCTGTGTGCCATTCTGACTGAACCTGGGAAATCACTTCCCGAGGCAAGACAGCTCTGTACCCTGGAGATTCTCGCCTACCTAGACGCTCTCAATGGGTTTCTGTTTTTTACACCCTGGGGGGTCAACAGGTGGTTGTGCAGTGTCTTCCTCTCAATGCGCCATTCAGATAGTCACAGTGTAGTGTAAGCGCATTCTAGGCCACCAATCACCACCACGGTTTCCAAAGTTTCTCTTTAATGACCCTAGTTTCTTTAATTGTTACTGCACCTTTTCCTCAGCCACTTTTCTTGCCCAAATGTACATTTCCCACATTTTTCTGCTGTCTTTCACTGTAAATCTAGTTAAGAGCAGACTCTAGAACCATACCGCAACCTAAATGTTGTGCTATCTTCAGATTTCCTCTGCCTAAAAAAGTTGGCCTTTTTTTTTTTTTTTTCTGAGACAGGGTTTCTCTGTGTAGCTTTGGAGCCTGTCCTGGAACTCACTCTCTATGCTAAACTGGCCTCAAACTCACAGAGATCCGCCTGCCTCTGCCTCCCAAGTGCTGGGATTAAAGGCGTGCGCCACCACCACCTGGCTTAGCCTATTATTGTAAATCCATCCTCACTTATTTTAAAGACACAGACAGAATGTGCCAGCCGCTTCTCCAAACTGCCCCGTGGCTGGCTTATGTTTCTGTCTCTGCTCCCCTGTGAAGCCCTGCACCCCCAGTATTGGCTGTATATACTTTTGTCGTCATTCTGACCTCATTTCCTGTAGAATGGCCCACAAGCTCTGACTATAGCGCTTCAGGGCTTCTCTAGTCTGCCGTTCCTAACTTTTCCACATTCCTTCCAGAACACAATTCCAGGCTGATGATCCATGTGGTCACATTTGCCCAGCATCAGCTGCCATTCTTGTCATCTATAAATATTTGTTACTTTTCTTGTTGCTGGACAAAATAACTGTGTGTGTGTGTGTGTGTGTGTGTGTGTGTGTGTGTGTGTGTGTGTTCATATGCATGCCTTGTCATGGTGTAGAGATCAGAGGGCCTGTGACCTCCCCACACACAAATAAATAAGATATTTAACAAAAATAATGGTGAGGGTCTGGAGAGATGGCTCAGCAGTGAAGAGTACTAGCTACTCTTCTGAGGATCCAGGTTCGATTCCCAGCACCCACGTGACAGTTCACACAGTCTGTAACCAAGTTCTAGGGGCTCCAACACCCTCTTGCCTCGCAGACAGCCAGCACTCAAGTGGTACATGGACATACATGCAGCTAAACACCCATACACATAAAATAGAAAATTAAAATGGAGAAACAATTTTAAATTTTGGATTAAAACGAGGGTAGAAAAAGAAAACCAAAACTTTAGAAAGACTAGAGGAAAATGATATCCCAAGCACTAGGGAAGAATAATGTCCAAAGGGGTACTGAGGGCTGAGGGTATACTTCACTGGAGGAGGACTTGCTTAATGTGTGAGGCCATGGGTTCAATTCCCACCCCTTCTCTTCTCCAAAGGGATGCTGAGCTTGACACTTACTGCATAATCTAGACTTAAATTATTCCATTCTCTTTTCAGGCTTTTTGACTCTCTTTCCACCTGGGGCTAAATTCTACGAGGCTAGAAAGTCACAGTACTGCTAATGGCTTTTATATTGTCACTAAATAATTATTCCCTCACCCAAATATGTAATCGGACCTCTGCTGAAACCCACAAGAGTACTTCTCTGCCTGTCTACAGTTTCCTTCCCTGGTAAGGGCTGGGTTGTCTCAAGCCTACAATGATCAAGGGGGCAAATTCTTATAGACAGTCACAAGTCGTGCTTTCTATGGTACAAGTTGTATTTGGAAAAAAAAAAAGGAAAAGAATGACAAAGGAAAGGAGAGAAGGAGGAAAGATGAGAAGTGAAAAACAGGCTAGAGAAGGAAAAGATGAAAAGTAAGAAGAAAGAGAATGAGGCAAAGGAAAAGAGAAAGGAGGAGAGAGAAAGAGGCAGAAGAAAGTGCTTAACATAGTTCCAGTCTCCTTCAACTGGGTCACCAAAAGCTCTTTCCTGAGTACGTTCTGTTCAGTTAACACTCTAGTAGTTGTTTTTTGTTAGCTACCAAGTAATGAGTTTCATTGTGACATTTTCATACATATCTATCATTACACTTCGTTTCTATTTGGCCTTAGTGACCTCCTCAAATTACCTCATGCTGACCCCCTTTGTCCTCTCAAATAGTCCAAAACGTCTGCTTTCACGTCGCATGCATTCTGTTACTCTCCCCTTTTCCACTTCCTTTATACCCCTTCCACCCGTCTCAAAGCCCCTTTTCTACTTTTGTATCCTACACACACACACACACACACACACACACACACCATACAACACACACACAGCTCACAACATGCATGGGCACACTTTTTACTTCCTGTTGGTATGATAAAAATACTCTGGAAAAAAAAGAAGAAGCTCCAGAAAGAAGGGGCTTATTTGGCTCACAGTTCAAGGGTACGTACGAGGCACCATGATGGAGAGATGGCAGCAGGAACTTGTAGCAAATCACATTGTGTTCACAGGCAGGAAGAAGAAAGTGATGGAAGCTTGAGACTGGCTTACTGTCTCCTTTCTATTTATTTTAGGATCCCACTCACAGAATGATGCCACCCACCATGGGTGGGTCTTCCCACCCTAATTAACCCAACCCAGAGGCAGTTTCCCTCGATGGAGTTGGCAATCAAGATTAAGTATGCCAATGGTCAACCTCCGAGACCCCTAAGCTCAGGTGACTGGATGAATCACTGCTGCTTTAATTTTTAAAATAAAAACATTTTCTGCTTGTATTTATTTTATTTTTTTTTACCGGTATGGTGTTTCGATTGTGTGCATGTCTGAGTACCATGTGCATTCAGTGCCCCATGAGAGCATAAGAGGGTGACCAATCTGGGGCTGGAGCCACAGACGATTGTGAGCCGCCATGTGGGCACTAGGAATTGAACCCAGGTCTTCTGTAAGAGGACTCTTTAACGGTTGAGCCATCTATCTCCCTAGGCTCCTCCTTTTACTACTTTTCCTTTGGAAATTGAAGTCCTTGATCTTACTCTTTACTCCTCTTAATTGTTCTTTTAAATGTGTGGTAATATGATTACCACTGACTACGATGTTCACAAGAGCAAACTTACTCACAATTCCAATATTTAAAATAGCGATCTGTTCTAACTGAAATCTGCTTTCCAACTTCTAAATATCACCATTAATTCCACAGCACAGAGTTCATGTCAAACATCCATACAAGAATCTGTTCTCTTCCAGGAAGCCATCCTCAGGAAATAATGTCAAACACAGAAAAGCAAGTACACCCTTAACTCATCCATTGTTTTTAAAGAAAAGAGGGAAAACTGGAAGCATCTGGAAAGTTCTAGTCTTGAGTCAGTTCTAACAGATATTTACATAGGCATCTGAGACTCTGCAAGGTACTAATTGGGTGGATCCAAATACATTCTCATGATATTCATTAATAATATGTGAAACTACTTATGATAGATATTTAAAGTATACAAATATGTGTATAAATATATACACATATAAATATATATAAATATATACACATATTACAACTACCATTTGAAACAAAGCAAAAGTTACAAAAGGAAAAATAGATGGGAAAAGAACACATCAACATACATTATAAAGATTTTTTCCCTTAACTTCTTTTTAAAATGCTTAAGGAAAACATAAGAAAATAAAGTTAAACACTATTTCTAATTGACTGGAACAGTTTACCCTCAGAGTGTTTTCAGGTATTTTTACTCCAAGTTTGTGATGTTTTTTAGGACGCATGGCTGGTCAGCTAAATCGTGTTTCAGACAAATGTTTTCAAGTGTAGAAAAGCAGAGCATTTTCTTTTATTTTTGTCTGATTGAATTAAAGACCAACAAGAGAAATACACCAACTCTGTCCTGAGGAAAGGTTCATTTGTGAAAGCTGGGGGGAGGGTCTTCCTTCGCGGTGGGGTAGGACAGCATGCTTGGCTTTAATTTAAAATGATTAATGAGATTTTGTCAAGCTCCTTGGCTTTCCACCCCCACTGCAGTGTGTCAGGGTCAACAACCTGGGAAACCAGGACGCCACTCTGTCGCCTCAAACCACTCTCCAGGAAAGAAATGAACTAGAGGAACCAGTGCCAGGTACAAGTCACCGGCACTGTCTCTTTAGTACTGACACTTTAAAGGTCTCCATCAGAAACGTGCGTGTTTGGGGACACAAACCTAAGATATTGTTTCCAGTCTCTTCGCAAGCAGTAAATCACTTATTAGAATGTTAAGGTTTTTGACAGTGTGCAAAGGGAAGTTATTTGAAGACAAAATCCTTACTAATGTCCTCCTGCCCCTCTAATGCATTTTAAAAATTAAAATAAACAAAGAATTTAGGATCTCAGGTTACTTTCTGTTTCCTTTCCTTTCTGTTTTTCTTTTTCTTTTTTTTTTTCGTCAAAGCACTTGAACAGAAAAGTCGTTTTTCACTTTTTAAAGTACAGTTTTACAGTAAGAATGATCTGATATCTTGTTGAGATTTTAAGTTAATCTGTGTGATTAAAATTCGACTTAATATACCATTTTTATTCATGAATTTACATCCAAAATGAATTGTACGATCAGCTAACATAAAGGTATTGAATATGACTACTTATTTAGTAAAAGCAAAGTGAAATTTTTCTTTGTATTGATATTATAAACATGCTTTTATAAAATTATTATATTTACTTAATTTAGACATATGTATCAGTATCAATAATAATAAATACCACTTATCAATACTCAGCCTAATAGCAATACTAAATCACAATAACATCATACAAATTGTTACTTGCAGCAGCAATTATCAATATCAGTAAAATGTCGATGTTTATAATTTGGTTTTTAAATCTGTCCAAAAGGTTTCACTCAAGATTTTGTAAGAAATTTCTTACAAAAAAAGGCATCATACAAAAGCTGTTGAGGATGTGATAAATACCTAAAGATTATTTCTACAGAAATTTAACATGGGGTACATTCACCAACTTTTATTATAACAAGCAAAATGAATGAGTACCTTGATGCTGAACAATTTTAGTCTGTCTGGTCGCTGAGTAGAGAAGACTTCTGCCACAGCCAGATTTGCAGTGAATATCCAGTGGTGTGGCCTAGACAAGCTTGCCAAGGCTGCTGCTTTTCCTCAGACAACAAAGAAGTAAAATGCTGTGTTTGTGTGATGTGTTAACAGTTTGTCAGGCGCCTGTCACATTGCCCTGCAGTGAGTTTCTTCCAAAGCCATGGAAGACTCTCAAAGAGTTGATTGTATTTCAAAGATACTCAAAACTCATGTACACAATTTAGTTTATAGAATTCAGAACTATCTGTTATTCATGAAAATAAATCCAATTGTGCTTACAAAGAGATCACAATTACTCATTTTACTTCTCTGTAGAGAATTTTCTTCTTCGCCAAAAAATTGAAACACTGTGTATTTCTCTTTTTCACTTCATTATGTTAGAACAAGGCAAATGCGCACCATTTTCTAGGGTGTCCATCAACAGAGTATTCAGTAGCAAGCTAGAGGCATTTCTAGAACTTTGAGTGGAACTGAGGTCTCACTGGATTAGGTAAAATCCAATGTCTTGTAACTGCTGTCCCCCAGGGAGAATTTATGACCATGATGGAGCTGTGCTGACTCTGGGTCTGGTTCTCCATTTCAGAAATCTCATTTTGTTAATACATCTCAAGCGGATGTATTTTTCATGACACTGTACATCCAGAAAAAAAAGAAAATGTTCCAGTGGTCACCTACTGTCAGCAAAGTCTGTTTCTTCACCAATCAACAAATTAAGTAGACTGGTCTTCATGGAATCATCATAAGGGGACCCAGCCAAATGAAATGCTTTACATCCTCTGTCAGACACAGTAGACAAATGCATTTTTAAATAGAGATAATTGGTAGCTAAAATCACTTTCTTCTGGTTGTTATCAGCATTGGCTTCTGTGTTTCCCCCAGAAAATGTACTTTGGTTTCATAGTAAGTAAAAACTCTAATATGAACATATTTGACGGTAGATTTCCCAAAAGCAGCAGGTTAAAGAGAAGAAATGTGTTATGGCTGCTTGTGTAAAAAAGTTCACCGACAAGGAAGAGCACTGAGAGGGAATAAAAGTGAAGCAGCTGAAAGCTGAGTAAAGACAGGGCTACGGAGCTGGAGACTAAGACAAAAAAGATTCAAGTGAGTTAAAATTTTGTTAAATTTTGTATTTCCAACTTTATTGGTGTCACTTATATATTTCCTATTTTTAGTGTCTTGCCATTTCCTTACTCATTTTACTGTACTGTGACTCCGAATTTATCTAGTACTTCCACTACTGACCTCAGTGTACTTCAGCATTAATCTAGCCGATCGTATTATATATAAGGCTTAAGTCTTTCTGATGCATTCGATGGATTTCTCACTTTTTAAAGCGAAGTCTCATGTCTCACATATTCATAGTCTACTACATCTAGTCAGGGTTAGCATAGCTAGCTGCTAGTAGCTATAGCAAGCCAATACATTTAAGACACTAGAACATTAAATTTACATTGTCAAGCGGATAAAGACAGCCAAGGTAGCTGGAGAGACAACTCAGAGGTTACAAGCACATACAGTCTTGCAGTGGACGTGAGTGTGGTTCCCAGTACCCACATCTGGTGGCTCATAGCCACTTCTAACTCCAATTCCAGGGGGTCCTGTGCCTCTAGCCTCAGCTGGCAGCTGTACCTTTATGCACATAACCCTCCTGAACTCATACATACACAGAATTTAAAATTTTTAATGTAACACAAACCAAAAGAAATCCTATTTTATACCACGAAGGACTTTGTGGGCTTCAGTGAAAACAGAGGAAGAAAACTATCCCTTCTTTGTCAAAGGTTCAGGCGTGTTGGTGTAGGAAAGCAAGCACGGCCATGCTTAGTTCTATCCTAGTACACACAGGTACACATGATGTAGCAGGTGACAGAGGTGCTGTGGCTTTTGGAGGATCACATGACCATTCTATTGCCTACAAGTTACACTGGTACCTGTAGCTGGAGAGTTTCTCTCCAGCTCCCGCCAATCCCCGCCAGTCCCGGAGCCCACTTATAAACACACTGACTCTTATATTATTTAAACTGTTCGGCCATTAGCTCAGGCCTACTATTGTCCAGCTCTTACTCTTATACTAAGCCCATTTTTGTTAATCTGTATGCCGCCATGTGTTCCATGGCTTTACCTGTTGCCTCTACATGATGTTCCCTGGACGGCAGCTGGTATCTCCCCTCTCTGCCTTCCTGTCCTCTCCTTTCTCCTCTCTGTTAGTCCCGCCTATACCTCCTGCTTGGCTACTGGCCAATCAGTGTTTTATTTATCAAACAATCATCCATAGCAGGTACCTTGTGGTACTTGTCTTAGTTAGGGTTTCTATTGCTGTGAAGAGACACCATGACCAAGGCAACTCTTACAAAGGAAAACATTTAATTGGGGAGGCTCACTTACAGTTTCAGAGGTTCAGTCCATTATCATCATGGCAGGGAGCGTGGCAATGTGCAGATAGATGTGGTTCTGGAGAAGTAGCTGAGAATCCTACATCTTGCAGGCAACAGGAAGTCAGTGAGACACCAGATGATATCCTGAGCATAGGAAACCTCAAAGCCCGCCCCCACAGTGACACACTTCCTCCAACAAAGCCATACCCACTCCAACAAAGCCACACTTCCCAATAGTGCCACTCCAATGAACTTATGGCAGCCAATTACATTTAAACTACCACAGTATTGTTGAGGTACTCAAGGACTTTGTGTATGTTAGTAACCATAAAAATAATAGGAGCAAGCGTGTTATTTTAGTATTTCCTTATTGGCAGAAATGTGATTTTGACAAGTCATAGGAACAAAAGTGTATTGGAATCTTGAATAATTTTTTGCAGTTAAGAGAGTAAGGTAATAAGCATCAGCTTAGCTAAGAAACGACTGAACAATATGGGGGACCACTGAAAATGAGGTTCAGCATTTTATTTTTGGAGCTTTGTAAAACAAAATGTGTCCTTCCTGATCTGTTTTCAATCCTTCCTAATGCCAATACAAAATGTAAAGCAGAAAGGCAATAAAATAAATTCTAAGGAACTCAATGCAGATTTATAATTATGTGCTTATAATTATGCAAGTGAAATAGAATTGAAGCATGAACTTGAGCAACGTCAATGGAGAAGAAGAGATAGAAAAGAATTCGAGAGACACTTTTCAAGCACACCGTCTTGGGGTCTCACTGGCTGTTGGACACAAAGACGAGAGTGAAAATGTTCGCTCCCTGTGGGCTGAAAGTGTTGCCATCAGAAGGTGAACAGTGAAGAGAAGCCAAGTTTCCTTGGGCTGAGAAGAAGGAGACAGTAATGTGGTGGTGGTGGTGGGGGGACATTAGCACAAAAGACGACACGGTCACTTTCACTTGGTTAACGCACAGAGACGACAATTCTGTAACGGTGATCCTAATTAGACCACGATTGCATTAGTTACTTCTCTGTGGTTGTGACAAAACACCGTAACTAAGACCACTTATAGAAGGGAGGGTCTATTTGGCTTATGGTTCCAGAGGACGCCCGTTTCCACAGGGGGTGGCGTGGAGCAAGCCTTGCAGCCAGCCTCAAGTAGGGTGGCAGGAGCGGGAAGCTGGAAGTTCACATACTCAACCACCAGGGGGAAGCATAGGGGGCGCGGGAACTGAAGTGCTGGAGACCTTTATTTAAATCTCCAAGCTTTCTTCCAGTGATGGACTTCCACCAGCAAGACTATAGCAGCTAAGCCTCCACAGTAGGACCACTAACTGGGAGCCAGGTGTTAAAATCTGGACTATGGGAGACATTTCTCATTCAAATTTTCTCAATAATCTAGTATTCAGGTGGGAGATAAAGGTAAAGACACACTTTTGAGGGAATACTTGCCATAGGCCAGTAGGAGAAACCATGGAATTGGAAGCGTAGACTGATATCATCATACATATTTGGCACAGCACAGGGCACATATTCAAGTCTAAATAAGGACTCATTGAAAGACGAAAACTGATGTTGAGAAGTGTTCTCAAGTCCAACATCGTGAAACATCAAAGTACTTTATTTACATGTCTTGAGCATCCTGTATTAATTTAAAGTATCTTGGGTGTGGGCAGCTGGCTCAGGTGAAGAGATAGCCGCACAAGCCTGGTGACTCATTTTCAGGCACCACAACCCACACGAAAAGCCAGATTCGGTGGGTGGTGTAAATCTGTATCCTCAGTATTACTGCAGCCAGGTGGGAGGCAGGAACAGGAGACTCAGCTGGAAGCTTTCAGGCCAGCTGGCCAGGAGTACCCAGAGTGGGGAGAATAACCAAGAAACCTCTTCTCAACAAGGTAGAAGGCAAGAAAGTCTCTGGACGTTTGCCCTCTGATTTCCACACTGATGTGCCCACATGCATGGGTACATAACACACACATATGTAACTAACTAAATTGTCAAATAAGTGAATTTTTTTAAAAAAAATCTTTCACAAAATATATTTAAAACCCAATTCCAAGTCATTGTGTTCAGGAATGTTTCCTTTTGCCAGTCTGTGTCCTCACCAGTACATGAGGAGTTCTGTTACCAAATATTTTTTATCAGTTCACGATACAAGTATTGGTAACATATCACATATTTCAGAGAGCAAGAAGAAAACATTTTGAACATTTTTACCTAAACAAATGATGAATGATTGGGGCGATTCATATGCATAGAAACCCCATGTGTGACTATTTTATTATGTACGGCTTTTACAACTGCATCTCACTACCTGGAGGCAGATTGGGAACATCAGAAATTCAAGGTTATCTGCAGCGGCACAGTGAGTTCTAGGCCAGGCTGGACTCCATGAGGCTGTGCCCTGAGCAAACAAACAAACAAACAAAAATACCAAACAACCACCTCAGAAAACAAGATGGGACAAAGGTGAAATATCATGAAAGATTATGTGCTTATCATGTGCAAGTCTACACACCCAACCCCCCAAATAAATTCGAAAACTTTAATTAAAAAAATAGGCAAGTAGGACATGATAGCCCATGCCTGTAGTCCATCACTTGTTGGAAGGCAAGAGAGTCAAAACTCCAGGTCATCAGCAACTATATGTTGAGTACAAGGCCAGCCTGGGCTGTGTGGGATCCTGTCTCAAAAAATAGATTAAGAATATTTGTTTTTAGTTAATATACTGTAACTGATTTTGTACTCAAAATACTCAAAACCAATCATACTAGCCCAAATTAAATCTTACTCTGATGACTATGACATGCACAATTCCACTCCAAGTTCAACCTCAGCCCCGAACATCTCAGAGCCCGTGGAAATGCTTCAGAGTTGCATGCCTTCTTCTAGAGTGTTTCATCACTCTTGATTTCTTCACCCAGGAGCTGTTGCCTAACACTTATAGTCACAGCCATAAAGAAGCCACACTGGTGTCCCAGCACTCTGGAGACTGGGACAAGTGAGATAGGGAGCTTGAGGCCAGCCTGGGCTACAGAGACCAGGTTTTAAAATAACAGGTACTGAGGCTGGAGAGATGGCTCAGCTGTTAAGAGCATTCATTGACTGTTCTTCCAGAGGACCTGGGTTCCATTCCCATTACCAAATGGCGGCTCATAACTCTCTGTAACTCCAGTTCCAGGGGATCCAACACCTTCACACAGACATGCATGAAGGCAAGGCACCAATGCCATAAAATAATAATAATAATAATAATAATAATAATAATAATAATAATAATAAAAATAACAGATGCTGTTATCTCTAGTACTTACGGTCTTGAATGTGTTCTGTTCTTAGAAATGGAATGGTGAGCCTTCTCAGTATGGGATTAGCCACAGTCCTTGACAACCTTAGGTATACCTCCACTGACTCTGCCTCCGACCCTTGGCCTACATTTCTCCCAAGTCTTTCTCTGTATACAAACCAGCTAGACATCCAGGTACCGTCAGTAATTTGTCACACAGACCCACAATCAGCTTCAGACCACCACAGTGAGTCTTAGCCTCTCTACCAGGCACCTGCCTTGTAACTAGAGAGCTATGGGGTTTATTGTCCAAACCAGGACACTTTTGAGAGTGTAAAAATGCTAAACCAGATGGAACTTCAGCAGAACAGGCATAAACTAAGGATGTATGGTCATGATACTCTTGACTGTAATACAATGTGATAAATGCAATAATAAAACTTTAAACACTTTGAGGTGGAGGCATGTTGGATGCAATGCACACAGGGTTCAAAATTTGTTTTCAATCAAAAACATCCTTAAGTTGTTTTTCAGTTGGAATCCATGATTTAAAAAAGAAGCAAAACCATCCTGTGATGCTGGGACCATTTGTATCACGCCTCATAGCTCAGCCCTGGCTTGAGACCGAAACTTTCATTTTGGAAGTGTGTTTCGGCAGTAGTTTCCTGTAGGAAAAAAATGTCATTACTATAGGGGTTTCAGAAATCTCATACTTAATTGACAATGATATTGAAATAAGAATTGTAGAAAACATGCAGCTTACTCTTTCATTGTTCTTATTTGGCTAATAGCTTTCATTTCATAACTCGCTTAGCATTTACTAGATATTCTGAAGAGAGCTGTATTTTTTTTTTCTGTAAAGGACAAAGCCTTTCTGAAGATGGAGAGTGTTATTTTCTCATAAGTAAATGTGCATCTCAGGGATGGGGTTAGAATTGGAAATTGGGATTTATTGTAATGTCAGTTACAGTGGCAATCTTGAGAGTAAGAAGAAAGTACATGCACAGAAATGAAAGAGATTTTATGTTTAATATGTGGTACAGTGTCAATATTTTTGTTCAGAAAACTATTTATTTGAATTATATTTCAGTGGTTACTACATTTCATAAGATGATTGTGTGGATGGAGGTGCTGCAAAAAGATAATTCAAATAGTTAGAAGATAAGTATAGCTGGGTATGATGAAGGGCACCTGTAATTCTAACACTTAAAGAGTGTAAGTTGAGGCAGGAGGACAGCAAGTTTGAAGCTGACTTGGGTTGTGTAGCAATATTCTAGAAAGGAAGGAAGAGGGGAGGAAGAGGAGGAGGATGAAGAAGAAGAAAAGGAGAAGGAGGAGGAGGGGAGGAGGAGGAGGAGGAGGAGGAGGAGGAGGAGGAGGAGGAGGAGGAATGTAGCCCAATGCAGTGTGCTTGCCTAGAATGTGTGAGATGTGTGAGACCCTGAGTTTGGTCTCCAACGCTAATGTCAAAAGATAAAACCCATTTATGTCCTTAAAAAAGGACCATAGTCACCTGGATATGACGTCTTCAAACACAGCAGTATTAATCATCTCTAACATCTCCCTTTTAAAATTAAAGAACACTTGACCTAAAAACAAGAATGTGGATCTCACATGGTCAATGCACAGGGAACCTCACCAGACTGTGCATTTAAATGATTGCAAATTATTTCTGTATTTTCTACAAACTGTTTATCAAAGAAGACAAAGTGGCTTCCTTTCTTTCATTTGTTTAATCTCTATGATAGATGTAAGAATAAATAAAGGTCCAATTTCATTTGGGAAAAATATCTCTGTTCTGTTCCATAAGAGTCTGATTAAAGAAGCAATTTAATTCTGCACTGTAAGGGCTTAAGACCTAGCTGAGTATGTACATTATGCATGTGTTTCTATTGGTACCTGTGTTTAGTACTTGTCCCCAAGGATACTATTTCAAAATGTGCGTTTGGACACTAACCTCCCAAATTAACAGACCAAAGTGTGATAGCTAAATATATTTATGTAAATTGGAATAAAATTGAGCGAAAGCTTGGTTGGCTCTGTGTAAATTCAGATGTTCAGACCCTTTCTATAATGTGTCCATCTGGAGTACAAAGAAATGTGAGGAAGAAAAAAGATGAATTACTTATTTTAAGCTTGCAGGCAAACCTTTGAATGGACGCAGCTAGCTCTCTTCCTTCTGAACAGACCAGTGCCTAGCTGGGGATGCTTTGTAAAACAGTGAACTTGATCTACTGTGGTTGTTAGTTATTAACTGGATTGCTAAAGGAGAGAGAGTTGCAACAAAATATGCTAAGTTTTACAGAAAGCGACTCTGCACCAAGTTCTAGGGTGCTATTGGTATCGCCACACTCTGCCACCTAGTGGCTATTTCAAGAACTACAGAATTTCTTCCCTCGGGGATTCATTTCCTGGATGTTGAAAAGGTTGCCCAACTCTACCTCCAGCAGGTCTTTTGCTTGTTTTGCTCACTGTTGCTCCCAGAATAGTGCCAAACTGTTAGCAGTCAAGATGGCGACTGGAGGTATACTTTATTTAAAGATTGTTCTGATGGGCAGTGTAATTGAAATTACAGTCTCAAAGTTATGTCGATAAAAATGTGTTTCATAAACTGAGAGGGGATTCCTGAATTGTTTCTAAAGTGAATGGTGAGGTCTATATTGGCATGTTAGTGATTATGTGATATCTCTTATTAGGATTAGGAAGTGTCCTTATGGCTTCACATATACAGATAATATAGGTAACTTAAGTTTCCACTCCCAGGGTTCATGGGCATAAACCCCATGCTGGCTTTAACCTTCATTTTAAAAAGAACATATATGCATGTGAAATAACATGTTTTTATTCTTTTTATCTTTTTGAAAAGAACAGTTTGTGCTCAGTTAATGAGCCTAAATTGTGAATGACATAGAAAAAATCAAAACGGTGGTCTATGCATAAAACCCCAGGATTCAGGAAACTGGTGCTGAGGCAGGATGAGGCCAGTCTGAACTACATAGTGAGTTCCAGAAAAGCCTGGATGCATAGAGAAACTCTCTCAAAGCAAAGATAAAAAAAAATCGAAATCATCATCATATTAACATATTTTTATTTTTGAGACTTTATTTTGAGTATGATCCTTTAAAAAGAAAACATAAGATTAAGTTTTAAAGCCTAATATATTTAGGCTGAAAAAATTACTGACTAATCTGTCTCAAAGTTCTATTTAAGTAAAAATTTCCATTCTGGAGTCAGCAAAGCATACATCCACATGGGATATGGCAGCAGGATGCCAATCATACCGTCAAAGATATTACTCATCTTGCTGCCAGCTCAACTTACAATTAGATTGATGACGCCATGCCATAGCAATATATTGTTAAGATGCAAACCTCATTTTCATTAGCTAAAAAAATGTATGTGTTCTTTTTTATTTTTTTAATTTATGTTTGCATGGGTGCAATACCTGTAGAGGCCAGAAGAGGGCTGCATTAGATTCCTTTGGAGCTGGAGTTGCCCGCAGTTGTGAGACCCCTGACAAGGGTGCTGAGGACTGAACTGGGTGGGATCCTCTAAAAGACCCGCAAGCCCCTTAGCACTGCACCGTCTCTCCAGCGCTTTATGTTCTCTATATAAAACTTATTTGTGCTTCAAATAATTAATCCCCTCCACAGAGCTCATTGTTTTGAACAAATGAAATGCAAATATAATTGCGAATAAATATTAAAATCCTCAGTGAGGGACAGACTTTATTTTGGTGGTGTCAATAGAAGATGTAGCCATTCATGTATAGCCAAATTGTAAATACCAGAAGTGTCAGCTGTGAAGAAGTTAAAAAGTTTAAACTTGGAAGAAAAAAAAAATTATGGCCTTGGGGGTCAGGGGGATGGGGGTGCTGCCTTGTGAAAGTATACTTGTCTAGTGTCTGCAAGACCCTGAGTTCAATTTGAGAGACAGAGGGAGGGTGGGAGGGAGGGAGGGAGGGAGGGAGGGAGGGAGGGAGGAAGGGAGAGACTGCGCAAGAGCATGAGTTTGCGGTGTGAATCTAAGGCTGATCTTAAGTTTTCAATTCTCCTGCCTCAGCCTTCCAGGAGTTAGGATTAAAAGCAATCACCAAAACTCTGGGCCTAAAATGTGTTGTTAAGAAAAATACGCCATTTTGGAAGGTATTTGAAGATGGAAGCTACAGGCCATTGCATTCAAAGTCAATGTTTGCCACTCTTAAAAAAAAAAAGTTCAAGTGATATTTCCATAAGTACTGTATGTGATTCCATACATGTATCTTGGTGATTGAATATAGAATTAATATGCACATACAAAATAGTATACACACAAAAACCAGTATAGAATAACATTTTAATTGTGTTTTAGCATATGCGAGGTAATTTGTTTTCTCAACTGGATTCCTAGGTCAAGGTCTACAGCGTTTATTTGAACAAGCTACATATCTCATTTTCATAAGGATCCCCGGAGGCTATATACATGGTTATTTCATCCTTCACAAACACAATGCGGTACAGAAGCCAGGACTGTAATAGACAACACAGAACAGCGACAGTCTCAGTTCCTCTCCCAGTGACACGAGCCTTTCAGGTAAGAGATTAAAACATTGCTTTCTTTTCGTAAGATTAGTGACTATTTTAATGTGAGTATTGCTCCTGTTGCAGCAGGGGATGGGAAGTGTGTGGGTGGGGGAGATTTTGAACACTGTCGTTCAAAAATTCTTGGATAAGAACAATGCTAGCACTAACTCTATGGTCCCAACATTAATATTTACTATAAAGGAGCACACTTTATATGGGTAGTCTGATCAAAACTTTCCATGAACATTTTAAAAAACATCATTGCTCAGATGTCTCACCTTTCTATAGCTACAGTTTATCAGTCCTTATATTTGTTTAATCACAGGGACCAAATGCTGTTTCACTCACTCATGTCACGGAGGCAATGTATGCCAAGTTAAAACTAGATAAGAATCTCAAAATTAAGATTCTCTTGCTTAATATGCAAGACTTATGAGGGAAAAATGTTAAGAATCCTCCAAATATTCACACAGGAAAATTATAGAAGTTAGCAAATGACAATCCAACAAAGTCAAATCTCTAACGCTTCAGGAAGATTTTCAAATAGCTAATTCCTTTAGATTGTAAATCTCAATATTTGCTGTTTAAGCACACAAAAAAAGCCTCTTACTGGTGGCTTTTACAACAAAAATAAATAAATCAAGACCAATGATATTATTTGCTTCCATTTTGCTATGAAATGAAAATTTTGTAAATGAATATTGTGGCATAGGATGCATAAATTTACAATCTAAAGGAACTAGCTGTTTGAAAATCTTCCTGAAGCGTTAGAGATTTGACTTTGTTGGATTGTCATTTGCTAACTCCTATAATTTTCCTGTGTGAATCTTTGGAGGAGTCTTAACATTTTCCCACCCAAGTCACGCATATTAAGCAAGGGAAGTTAATTTTGACATTCTCATCTAGTTGAAACTTGACACACATTGCCTCCGTGACATGAGTGAGTGGGACAGCATCTAGGGTGCAAGTGACAGTTTCCTATGGCAAAATGTGAAATGCATTGCTAGTGTACCAGGAAGATTACGGCCACTTGTTTTCTTGCAATGTTCAATAATTTCTGCAAATGTGAATTTTTTTTAAAACTAATCCACTCATGCTTGAGAATGACAACGAAAACATTGCTTAGCGCAGAGTTATCTAGTCCTTCCTGGTTAGACTGGAGTTAAGTCTTTATATTAGACAATGAATTCTGTTCATTTCTGAAGTATAATTTTATTTGTACTGTGTTGTGTGGACATCAGGTGGTTCAAAACATTTTGTTTCAAAATTAGAGCATGTTTAAAAGTCAGATACTCTTTTTCATTTGAAGTCATTTTTTAAAATAAAGTAATTTGAATACCCAAGTGTCATTGGCATAGGAAAAAAGATGTAAAGTGATGAAGAGAACTAATTATTAAGTGTAATTTCCTAATTGTAACCAGCACACTAACTTTAAGCCTCCAGATATGGTTATTTAAAGTGGCATTCGTTTTTGCTTTACTTGTTTTCCCTTTTACATTAACAGTGTTCTGGCACGTGGGGTAAGCCATATCTAACTCCAATATTTCAAGCATAGTGCCAGAAATTCTGGACAAGAAGAATGACTCAAGTACATTTGGATTATTAATTTATGAGTTAAGGAGAGTGTCCCTCTAACTTTTTTCTGCTCTGGCCTTTGATGTATTTCCTCCTTAACATCTTTGCTCCTAAGCCTGGGGGGTGGGGCCGCGAAGTGTCTTCTCCACCTCCCTCTAGGGACCATTCCATCTTCCAGGTGAGATCTGAGGCGATATTAAAACAAGGCTGCCTGCTGAAGCATTGAAGCCAGGCTAAATTCCTCCAAGATTCCAGGGCCTTATCTCTGCCCTAAATGCCCCCCTACTAGACATCTTTATCTCAGATCTACAGGACCTTGGTACTCAGAGTCTACTGCTCCCCCTCCCCCCGCCCTGCATTTCAGGACCAGCAGTCTGTATTAGGTCTCAAGGCCTGCTTTTCAGGCCAGCAATTCGGACCTGCTTGCGTTTTTGTTTGAAAATAGTTTTTTAAAAAAAAAGGTTAATTTTTTAAAATGATGCATTGAGAAACAGACCCGAAAATACCTGAAAGCATCAAGTTGATTCCCACCCACTCTCCTAGAGGCTGGGTGGCTGAAATCTGCAGAACTGGGAGCCTTTGAGAACCGTGACTGCATAATTTGGCTTCTGGCTTTTTACAGGTACTGCGGATGGCCACAGCCACTGCCTGGGTTCTCCGGCAGAGTGCATCTTAAATGATTAGGAATAATTCTCCCCCAAGGCAAAGAGCCCTTTCCTTTCCCATTGCCTAGGCTATTCTCATTCAACTTCGGAGCGTGTTATTCCTGCTGCAAGCGGCTGTGATTTTGCCTTAGCTGCACAGGAGCTCTGTCCCGCCTGCAACGCAGTGTTGAGCACTAGACTCTTGCAAACGCCTCTAGGAGCCTGCCGCCCTGGCGGAAGTGGGCATGGTTACAGTTGACCTGGTGGGTGGGGTCTGACAAACCAGGTGTGCAGCCCACGTGTGTGACACACGCACGAGTCATTGTCAGCGCTGATAGTGGATTCAGCGCCCGGAGCTCGTCAGAGCCACCCCACCATAGGGCGGTTAACTGCGGGGGGGGGGGGGGG
>CABHPH010112397.1:66154-91774 GCA_902168325.1 Peromyscus nudipes
GGGGGGGGGGGGGGGGGGGGGGGGGGGGGGGGAGGGGGAGAGGGGAGTCTCGGCCAGAAACTTCCCAGCACGAAATCTTTACTACGAATACTTCCACAGGCAGACAGACAGACCCACATACACACTTTTAACAGACAAGCCAAGGACGAGGCTCAAGTAACCTGCAGTATCTCTTAATGATGACTTAATCATTGTCCTACAATCAAAGAATGCAGGAGCTTATTAGCAGACACAGTTAAGTGCCTCGGGAAAGCTGAGCTCTTCCAGGTTAAAACGACATGCTCAAGGTTATACAAAGTACTATCTAATCCCAAATATCTTTTGGCCATATCTCACTCCCTGGTCCCCCCCCCCCCCGTCCTGCCTCGGAAATGCATTATGTTTTGGAGACATCAAGATCTGAACAGGCCATGAAGGAGTCACTATTTATTGTCAGTGCCCTTTTCCAATCCAAATTTCAATATGACAATTTCCAGTGTCGGCTCTAGGAATGTCTGCCTCCCAAGTTAAAGATAAGAGGGATCTCAGAGGCCAACAGATACTGCGCGGTGGGTTACTTGCACCCAATTGAGTCGATGAGAAGCATTCCCTCCTTTAGCGGATTAGCTGGGCTAAGGGATCCTGGAACTTTTAAGCAATGGTCAGGCCACCGACTTTCACCTCCCTGAAGCTACTGGCAAAGCAACCCGCCTCTGTCCAACAATCTTCCCCTTGAGGAAGCCGGAGTTTGATGTTACTATGATTATTTTTTTTTTTTTAGTTGTTTTGTGACAACAAACAAAAGCCCACTCCTCTCCATATTTTGAACCAATGCAAATTCCAGTCATTTCGTATTATTTTAGTGTCTGTACTTGTATCTGTGTGCCTATGTGCGTATGTGTGTGTTTGAATCTAGAGTAGAAATTTGGTATCCTTCAGATAGTTTATTTTTGCAAGGCTGTACCTTGTAACTCCCCCCCCATATCCCATTCTAACCTTTTTCTTTCTCTCCCTCCCTCCCTTTTCCCCCCCCCCCCTTTTCCCCCCTCTCCCTTCCTCCCTTCCTGTTCTGAGCAGAAAAAAAAAGAGAGAAACCTCAACCTTCAACTGTCAACTATTTTCCAAACACCAGCTAATGTTCCCCAGGACTGGCAGCATGTGACCCCTCTGTTTTCAGATGTGTTTTTCAACATGTAATGGTTTGTTTGTTATGTCTTAAGGAAAGGTGGGGGCTGGGTTACGAATGTGGAGGCCACTTTGTGTTCTCTCTTTGGGATACCCAAAGAAAGCAGTTTTGTTTTTATTTTCAAGGAGATTTTGGTACTCGAAAGGAATTCAGGAACTGGAGTAATTATTTCAATATCAACATCTCCCCAAGTATGACTATTATTACTAACAGATTAAAAACATTTTTTTAATCTGTTATATGAGGAGGACTTTCTGCGGGTGCTGGCAGCCCTTCATCCTGATTTCTGAGTTGTTCTATGTCTATTATTATGTTTTATAATTTATCGTCTATGAAGCATGTCCCTTATGGCATGTTCTGTTTAATAAGTTTTTAAAATTTGAGAACTAAGAACCCTCTGTTATATAACACCATTTTATGAAACTGTCATTCCTAAACATTTAAAATAATACACTATTGAAATTGCACGAATAAAGTTACCATTGATTTCTAAGAGGTTCTGAATTCGATTGAAAGTATACTCAGTAGTTACTTAGAAACCAATAGAAATGAAGTCTTCACTGTCTCTGACGTAGTAAGTAAAATGTTAAATAGGCAAGGAGAGTTTAAATCTTGTTCCAAGAAACAGCTGAGGAAACAAAAAAGCCATTTGTTAATATATGCATATATTTTATATATGTACATATATTCCTTTTATACTTTAAAAAGTATTTAATTGTTTGAGATTAACTCCTCTTAAAAACTTTCTATTCTGAACGAAAACTTTAAAAAGCTAGCCTCCACAGCATGCCTGCCATCAGAGAGATGTTGGTTTTAAACTTCTTTTCCTCCATAAAATCTTATTGGGCTGCTTTCATGGTTTCTGAGGATTTTGCCAAGAAACTGAAGACTAAATTGCTCTCCTCATTTAATTCGTAGCTTTTATTGCATGAGCCTTGCTAATGGCCCCACCGCGGACTTTCAATCTTTTTGTCCATTCTCTCATCATCCCCTACCAACTCACCCCAACATTGTGTCTACCCCCATGCA
Organism: Peromyscus nudipes; assembly: GCA_902168325.1. Lineage (NCBI taxonomy): Eukaryota > Metazoa > Chordata > Mammalia > Rodentia > Cricetidae > Peromyscus > Peromyscus nudipes. Next base: position 68,349 of record CABHPH010112397.1, read on the forward strand.
GCTTAGAGAAATCGTGACTCCCAGCCTAGGAAATCATTTCCCCTTCTCTGCCTCTCCCTCTCTAATGGACCCTTTATTACGCGGGAACAATCGCTAAATCCGCGCGGCCCACATGGAGGCTTCCTCGCTCCTTCCCTTTACAGGCCCTTCCGCGGTTTTATGATCCGTTGCTGTGGTTGGAATGTTTATAGATAATAAACAACTAATCCATTTCTTGCCTAATGAATCGCCCCACCCGCGGACCCGTTTAACGCCCTAACTAGCTCCAGGATCAAGCTGAGCCGTAGGCAGGAGGTGGAGTGTCAAGCTATCCCGGTTCACTGCCGCTTAAAATCAAAGCCTGGAGCCCTAAGTCAGCAGACTCCTCTTTCCCGTTCCCAGGTGCTTCTCCCCTGGCCGGCCTCCTCCCATCCTCATTGGCTCTGCCTCATCCCCCCTCTCTTAGGACACATTCTCAAAATGTTGCTGGAGGAGGCAACGTGTAGGGGCGGTTCCTTGAACTTGGTTACGCTGCCCAGCGATACTAGCACTCCAAGACCCAGCACTCTCCAGGAGACCTGCTGGAGCTAGGCGCGGCAGCATTTTCTAGTTTGGTCCAACCACCTTCCACCAGAACACTTGCCTGGGCGGTTAAAATAACCCGTCTCCTTGCTGGGGCGAATTTTGCAGTGCTTCCGGGGCTGCCCATGAGGGGCATGGGGCCAAGAAGTAGGGTGTTGGGAATTGCACCATCTAGTTCACACTTAGAATCCTGTCTGAAATAAAGAGTAAAACGTATTTCGAATTCTGAAGACACCGGGAAAACGTGGAGGAAAACACCAAAAAAAAAGCATTCCAAGAACAGAAGGAACCAACGCCTTGGAGGGATGCTTTTATATACATTTACGACAGTTGCACACATGGCCTCTGTCAGTAGCCGAGCCAGAGGATGTGATGACAGTGACTCGGGCCTCACAAAGGGCTTTGGGACCCGACACCAGAGTCTCCCACTGTGCTGCGCCGACGCAAGTCTATGGGCCTCCCAGAGAACTTCCAGGTTCGACCCTGGGGGCTTCCATTTCCTCAGCACCCGGGGTGCTGAGTGGAATTAGTGTGGTCCTTCTGCATCCACCCCCAAACCCACCTAACAGTTGGGTTTTTGTTCTCAGGAGGGCCCTCTACTTGGACTGGAGTTTGAAAGTTCCGCAGATTTTCCTTTATAATTTTGATACTGGGAAAGTAATGTTTGTTCCACCTCCCAACTGAACCCCGTGTCTCAGGATCTCTTTTCTCCAGAACCTAAAAAAAAAAAAGACTCCTTAAAAGCACTCTGCAATCTTGAACCCCCATCCACATAGGACTCCGCTTCTCTTTATTATGAGGAGTAGTTGAAAACGTTGGGGCACTGTTTATTTTCATCATCGGTGGACAGTTTGCCCCAGAACTGTGGGGGTAAAGAGCATTTTAAATTTGTTCCTTTCTTTCTTTCGCTAGTAAACGCCCTTTTCCATTATGTAGTGAGATTCTGACATCCCATCATTCCCTTTACTAATCCTTATTTAGTGCTTCCGGTTTGAGGCATTGGGGATACGATTGTTGAAACACACACACACACACACACACACACACACACACGTGTGCGCACCTACAAATTCTGGTTTAGGTAAGTGGATCAGGCTTATATTAGGACTCTTTGGAGGCTGGCACTTAGAGGATGTGATTTTTAGGAGAAGCGTTTGTTGGACACAACACTGGCCACCTCGCTGAAGCTTTTCTCTCCTCACCTATGAGCTTCATGGGTGCAGTTTTGATTACTCCACCCCACTCCCAACACACAAACACACCAGCTTTTCCATTAGGCCACTAACGTGCTTAATAGATGACATTAATACCCTCACTCCTTTTCCTTCTCAGAGTCCGTTTTCATCTGCAGGATCTGGAGGTCCAAAGGAGGGTGCTTCATGCCTCCTTCAAAGGGTGCTGCTCATCAACCAAGGGCTCTCTCATTCAACGTTTTTATTGTCAGTGTCCTCTAAAGGATTTTTAGTCTTCTGAGTTTCCACTGATACCAAGCAAACCTCAAGACGTCCTTTCCCGAGGGAGGGAGCAGGTTTTCCTTCTACCAGCCTGGAATCTGGACCCTCCCTACCTGGGATCCTTCCTCTCATTCTGATCTAGGGAAGTTGGATGAACCTGGATAAGAATCAGAATGTCCTGAATGGTGGCCAGGGCTGTGTGGGGTTCCCCAGGACTTAGCTGATTTTTGCTGGAAGGGTTTCACTCTATCAACTGCAAGTCTCTTCACAGAGGAGGTTGTGGCTTGAGCCCAGGGGTGAGGAAGTCTGGGGAGTGTGAGGCTTTTGCTGGGACATTCTTCCAGCTGCCTTTCTTCTGCTGAGCACAAAGATTCCGACTTATCATCTATTCCCTGATAAAGAAGAGAATTAAAAATGATTCACAAAGGATAATCACATAAAGGCAAAACAAACAAACAAACAAAAAACACCCACCACTAGCTGCTTGATTATTTTTTCTGACTTCGCGCATTGTATTGAACCTGCCTCATCAGAAATAGAAATAAATGAGCACACCAAGGTGGATTGATTCTTCGCATATTGAATGTGTTCTTGGCTCATACAGAGAGAAAAGAAAAGAAATCCTGGTTGCTTAATGAAAGGAAGAAGGAAGTAATTTGTATAAACAAAGCTTTAGAAAATGGATCCCAAAAGACACCAAAAGGCTGCCTGGACCTTTCCTACCTGTAGACCAGTAGGAACTGGTAGCTCAGAGTGAGTGAGTCCTCAGAAGTTTCCTAGGGCTTTCTCTGGCCTCCCACTGCAGAAACTGGATAGAGCAGAGCTTCAAGCAGCAGGGAGCTGGGATCCTTTTATTTGATCATCAAAGGAACCGAGAGCTCAGCAAGGCATCCATCCTTGCCGGCCTCCTCCAAAGTGCTGAGCCTGTGTGAAAGGTATTTGCACTTCAGACTGTTTTTTTCCTAGTGTGATGGACAAATAAGAAGCCTCTTCCTTGCAGAAGGTGCAGTGTGTCCCCCGTCTTGACCTTGCCTCATGGAGTAGAACACTTGTCCTGATCCAGGGCCATGCAGATCTGTGGGTGCATCCCATAGAGTAGCCTACTGAAAAAAAAAGGAGCTGGAGCTGTGTTCTCAGTCACAGTGGCATCTTGGATATCAGTCACCCTGGTCTGAAGGCAGGCAGAGATCAGAGACTGCAGAAACCGGAAATTGCACATCAAAGCATTTTGCCAACTGTTAAGGATCCCATGGCAATATTATGTACGTTGAAAATTTCATGTGCAAGAGCAAGGACAGTTGCTAAGAAATGCAAGGCAGAATTCTAGTTTATCACCATGTTAGTCCCCATTCTTATCTCAAGCTGGCATCGGCTGAAGCTGTAGTTATACAGTCTTGCTGTTTTCTTTTTCCTGCGTGTAAACTAAGCTGCCAGCAAATTGATCGTTAGGATTAACTCTTCAAGCGGAAACGCAAAATCACTGTGTGAGAGCAGAGGCATACTGCAAGCCCATTCATTCCCTCCAGAACAGGGTGAAACAATTTGAACATAAGGAGTCACTAGTAACTCAGTCTCAATTCTCACTTTAATATAATGCAAAAGGCGATTCTGCAGACCTTTTTTTTTTCATTTAAAAATTATGGAAGTGAAATAAATACTCTGTGGGGGAGAATATACATATAGAGCATGATATCATATTTTGAGTAACTCTCCACGTGAAAACAGAGACAATGAATGTCAAGATATATGACCTATTTCGTGTATTCTTGAGAAGCTTCCCGGCTGAACCTAGAGAGTAATGAAAGGGACAACTCCAGATGAATAAAATTATTTCGATGTTATGATGGGTAAGGGTGGTGATACAAAAGTGAAAACATACCTTTATCGTTGCCATGATCAGAAGGACAGAGGATTCATATAGAAAAAGAAAGGCTCGTGCTGCTTTAGAAGTAGGAAGAGGCCGGGCGGTGGTGGTGGCGCACGCCTTTAATCCCAGCACTCGGGAGGCAGAGCCAGGCGGATCTCTGTGAGTTCGAGGCCAGCCTGGGCTACCAAGTGAGTTCCAGGAAAGGCACCAAAGCTACACAGAGAAACCCTGTCTCGAAAAACCAAAAAAAAAAAAAAAAAAAGAAGTAGGAATAGTGTTGACGAACAGTAGGATAACTGAAGAGAATGCCTCCCAGCGTGTCCCAACCTGTCCCCTCCTCTTGCTAAGTATCTTTTCTTCACTCTCTCCTTCAGCCTGATTTTCCTATCACTGCCCTTTCTGCCTCGTCTTTAAACTCCCCTCCACACCTAGCCCAGTGGCCCCAGAATGCATTACAGTTTCCTGAAGTGATAACCTAGGAAACGTGTTTCTTCTCCATTACTGTCATCCCCTGTCACATCTTCCCAGGCTTTCTCAAGACCCTACGAGGACCCAAGAGCAAGCAGATGTATTTATTCCCAGAGAGGAGCTCGTAGGTGATTTAATGTGCTCCCTGGGTCAACCTTCGACAGCTGCCCTAAAATGGATGTTTTGTGTGTGTTTTTTTTTAACTAGAAGACTAGAAGCTGAAATTGTAGGAAGCTTTGCTACAAAGAGATCTATTTGGAGGGGAAAGAATAAAAATGGCACTAGATTATCTATGTGTTGAATTGACTCGATTCTGCCTTTTGCAGTAAGTGAATTCAGCTATTCTCTAAAACAGTACTGAAATGCCTTCAACTTCCTAATGTCCTGATGTGGTCTTGCTGCATAACTTAAACTGGCCTCAAACTCAAGACCCTTCTCTCTCAGCACTTGAAACTGAGACCAGCAGGTAGCTGTCCATTGCTCTCATCTCTTTCCTTCTTCTGGGCCCCTAGGAGCACAACTTGAAAATTACTATTTTATATGACATCATTATGCCAAATACTAACCTTACTAGAGACACAAGAAACAACTCATTGGATGTATAAAGAAATTGTATAGTTACAAGCACCTTTAAGGACCAAGAATGAAAACAACATGTATAAGATGCACAGACTTAATACACCTCATCCGTAATTCATAAGTATAGTTATAAACAATGATTCCCGAGAAAAGCTCACTTTTATGTGTTCCTTACACTAAGGTCTAGCCGTGTCACCATCTGCATTGAGGAATGTACACTAGGAAAATCACAAGGAGCGGTCTGGGAAGAGAGCCACAGGAATGGAATGCCGTGCAAGTTGTGGGGATATTTCCCCCCTCTTATCCCCATTTGGAGCAGGTCAGGCTGCACTGATAACAGCTGCAGAAACAATTGGAGACCTTATTCATAAAATCAAAGGCAGCGTGCCAGATGGCCACCAACCAAAGGAACTGAGGCTGCAGAGGATTAGCAAAAGCTGGTGCCATGGGGAGCAAACCCCCTTAGAATAAACATCTTTGTACTTCTGCTACACTGTAAAAATCAGAATGAAAACAAGGTAAGGGTTTGTTCAGGAGGAAGTTCATCAGCGGAGAAGAGCAATTCCCTTCTTTGTTTCTTGCTGATGGAACACCTTAGGCACAATTTTCCTAGTCGAAAATGTGATCTGCTCAAGTTGCTCTATTGTTTTTCTTGTCTCTTTGTGATTCCCATGCAATCCAGAAATAGTAGGAGAAAAAGAGAATCTCTGCTGCTTTAGTTACTTCCTGTGTCTTGGACAACTACTGTCTCGGTCTCAGTCGCTGACAAACTTCAACAGGAGCTGCTCTTAGAAAAACAGCATCATCACTTGGAGGTACTCACTTCCTAGCTATGTGTCATGCCAGTCGAGACAAAGTATTGCCAACCCATGTTACCAAAGTCTGGGCATGTTCCTGGAGTAACGTGTCTATCTGTTAGATGATATTTCATGTTTGCTTGGTAAATATTTTAACCATTATGATAATATATACCTAACCTATAAAAACTAAAAATGAAAGTTTCATTCATCAAATTGAAGTTATTAATTCACATGTTATTCACTTACACATAAATGTGTTGAAAAGTATTTGTTTATTTTATATAGGTGAATGTTGTGCCTTCATGCATATACACATGTGTATTTCATGGGTGCCTAGTGCCCTTGGAGGCCAGAAGAGGGCATTAGATCCCCTGGAATTGGAGTTACAGATGATCATGAGCTACCATGTGACTGCTGAGAACTGAACCTTGGCCCCCTGCAAGATCACCAAGTGCTCTAACTGCTGAGCTACCTTTCCAGCCCCACATGAGAATATTTTATAATTCTGAATTTTATATTTATGAGACTCTCTGGGTGACAGGCCCACAGACTAGAGAGTAAACTTTTGAAAATGAGTTTTGTGCATGTTTATTCAGAAGAAAATGGTCATCAAGTAAAACAACATAAACTGGAACTTCAACGTGAACTGCAATTCTGCTGGTTCAATGAGCTACTAAAATTCTAAACCTAAAAAGACCAGAATTTTCCAGATTTCTGAGAAAATAAATTTTCACATTTTTAAAAGCCATCTAAAGCAATGTTTTTTAAAAGCAGTTTCCTCCAAATATGTTTAATTTCTAAGAAAAGCTATGCCTTCGTAATTACTATTTGAATCTTGGGCATTAGTTTAAACATAAAGTTAACAGCTAAAAAAAAAAAAAAAAGAAAAGAAAAAAAAACCTTCCGATTCTAGGGACTTATATGCAGGATGCATTCCGGTTCTTGTTTGCACAGTGTGAAGAAAAAGGAAAACCTGGTACTTTTCAGGTTAGTTTGCTGAATTTGAAGCAGTCAGTTTGATAGTCAAAGTCTCTCTAATAGATTCTGAGGGACTCTGACTTACCTAGTTGGATTCTCATTAACCAGATAGACAACTTGACACTCAATATTGACAGTACTATGTACCACATAATACATTAAAATAGAATGACTAAGCTAATTGTTCACTCATGAATGAAATGTATTTTCTCCCAAGGGTTAACTGTTTGATATTATTTTTATATGAAACATTGTCTTGGGGTCTTATCATTTTCATAGTTTCATACACATATTTAAAATAATCGTAGGACTGTAAGACATTTAGCAAGCAGCGACAAGGTGGGTGGGCTGTCATGTCATTTCTAATATGTCCAACATGAAATGGAGATGGACGCAATTATGAGAAAAATTTCAATGCAAACATACTTTCAGTGAACTTGGAATGCTTCAGAAGGGGGTGATTTCTAAAATGAAACAGAATCATCCATTACAAACCAGTGACTCTGTTATTCTTTGTATCAGCATATGTATCAGAACCAAAGGAAACAGTAACGTGCTCTTGGATCTGGAACATATTAAAGTATCAGGAAGGAACAATGCACATCTGCATGTGTGGTTTGTCATGCCTTAATTCCCCTTTAATGGTTACACGGAGGAAGTGTTTGGAAAACCTGCTGTTTATTCTTTTTATCCTTCTCACTTGAGGATGAAGGTAGCAGAGAGTCTATCTCAGCACTGAACAGTTTATTCCAAACTTGAAAGAATAGGACATTCCATCAACAAATGTTTGTGTGACATCCTATAAAGGACACAAGCCATATGGCCTTTGTAAATGGGAAATAGTGAGTAAATAAAATATTAAATAGCTATGGAGGAGAGAAATGTTTGATACAAAATCCTGAGCAAACTAGAGAGCACTAGCTCTTATTGTCTACTAATGGAATGTCTGCACAAAGATACATAAAAAAAAGTTATGATATTTGGTAGTTTCTGGGAGCCAACTGATTGGCTAACAGGATTGGGAAAAAGACCAGTGTTTTACATACATTTTTTTACTCCTTGAGTTTTAACATGAGAATGTTTTATAAAATTATCTACAATTAATAAAATGAAATAAGGTAATTAAGTACATGGTCATATTTCAAAATAATGGTTCAAATAGATGCCATTACACCTTAGAATTCTTTGTGGGCCTTAATGAATACATAAATAAGTGGCAATCTAGGTCAGCTATTAAATTATGGATACTACTTAGACTGAGTTAGGGAGCATTGTAGGCAGGACATCCAACATTAAAGCTAAAGTCTGAGGAAGGAAAACAAGAGATGCTGTGGTATTAGTAAGGAAAAAGCTCCAGGGAATTTAGGAGGGATGCCTAGAGACATCAGGATGCAGTTTATGGCATGCCTTGAATGCCAAGGTAAGGACTTTAGACTTTAGACAATGCAAACAGTATATTTTGCCCAAGATTTTTTGAATGGCTGAAACTGAAATTCTAAGAGTGCCCAGTCAGAATTGGGTTCCTAGAGTTTTAGAATCTGATACAATATTCTGGAAAAATGGCTGTAGGGAAGGCAGTGAGTTAGTTTGCAAGCTTTGGAGGAGCAAGACTTCGGTAGAGAGATTAAAAGGTGAGAATAATGAGTGGGCTGGAGGGTCCCCAAGAGAGGGATCATCATCAGCACTGAGTTCTTCAGTTTCTTGTAACTCTGGATCTTTCTGTGTAGCCCATGTTAGCCATAACTCAGCATCTTGATGCCTCCATCACCGTGCTAGACTATAACTGGAAACACTTGAATGTCTGTGAGAGTGTAATTGGTTTTAAAAAGCACCATTAATATCAGAAATCCAGTGTGATCCATAATTTTTGAGTGCCCAACAAATGTTAGAATGTGTATTAGCATTGGGGTATAGCCTGGAATAAGCCAGACTTGATTCTTCCCTTTTATTTAGTTGGTCTCTTATAAAGATAGACAAAATGAGGTAAGTGGTAATGAATGGATATGTGCATAGAAGGAGAAGTATGGATACTTGGGAAATGTATAGAAATGGGAGGGAAAAAATCCACATCCAACTGGAGAAGAGTGGTAATAACACATGACTTTTCCCCCAAACTACGCTGGTGTGTCTTCTCAGACTTTAGAAGGAGCCCATGGCAAGGACAGGAGCTGATAACTGATGATGCAAACTGCCCCAGAAAGCAAGAAAGGATGGCATTAATCACAGGTATGAGGACTTACTCGTGAAGAAAGAGACACTGAATTTTCGAGGCTAGCATGGAAAAACAAAAGAACAGTGTAAGGTAACAGTTTTGATAGCATGGAAGGAGGAACCAGAGAACATCTGAATCTGGATCCTCTGCCCTCAGAGTGAGGTTGAGCTTTGAGGAGGATTCTGATACTGACTTGCTTCTGTTTCAAGGTCACAGACCGCGTTATTCAGCCCTCATGCTCTCCGGCTGTGGTGTGGCAAGTACAGTATTGGTCCAACAGCACCTAGCCTAGTGGGCTAAAGTTGCAGAATGCCAAGAAAAGTGATGACTGCCAGTGTGAAAATGCTCACACAACATGTCATGAACAGAGAGAAACATGACCTTTCAAATCATTAGGGTTGCAGAAAGGGTATTTTATTTCTTTTGTGTCATAAGAAAATAGGATACATTATTTGGTAATGTATGTTAGCTTCCCTCATAACTATTTCCCTTTCTGTGCTAAAAATAGCTGTTACCTCAAAAGGGGCCAATTAAAAGCACAAAGATATTTTTCACCTGGTTTGGGAAATAGTCATCAAATTTCAGTGGTCCCAGACTTCCTGAGAAAAGGACATGGTTAGGAAAGATCACCTACTAGAGAGAATTCATCCTATGGCTGCTGCCCTACATGTTTTAGAAGGGTAAGAGCTCAAGACAGAGTAACTTGGGAACTGAGGGAAGGATCAAATCCACAGAGGTGTGTTTCCACTACCACCTCCACATTAAAAGCTTGGTGGTAGACAAAAGTGATGCATCTGCTCATGTCTGCTCGGGGAAGGCATAAAAAGAAAGATCAGGGGAAGTGGGCAGGGCTATCTGGATTCTGATTCACAAAGCCACACTCTCCTGAACAGAGGGAGCCAAAGGAGAAAGTTCGTCTTTCAACAGGCTTGGGGGATGAAGGGTACAAATCCTAAGTTACTCAGATGATCATCAAGATTTATACTAGGGCATTTAACACATCCCGCAGTTTTGAAACGTACAAATCAGACTCCAGGGTCCAGAAAAGGCACAACCTCTACCGAGATACTTCACAGTGTAAATCAAACTGCTCGCGGGAGACCGGGTGCTGATGGTGTTTGTCTGTTATAATTGGTGATGGGTGGTTTAACCTAAAAGGCTAGAAATTGTGTTGTTTCATACCTCGCAGAAACATCTCTTTACCAGTTAGTTGTGAATACATCTCTGTTTCATTGAATACTATTGCCTGTAGTTTTATATCATGTGATAAATGGCAGTTAAGTACAAAGAGTGATTGCAACTTAAAAATCTGTCTAATTCTGTTATTGTTACAGTTTACACAGCACCAGAAATCAGTCTGTCTTCATTATTATTATTTTTAATTAAATTGGTCTATTAGATAACCTAAGCCTTTAAAGCCATATATCCTATTTTAATTAAAAAAAAATTCTGGTTGTGATCACTGAATAGAATTAAACTCCCATGTAAAATATGGGAAGAAAGGAGGTAAGACAAGGTCATATAGTGTTACCTGATAAAAGGAGACAGTAATATTTAAAATGAGGTAAGTGTTGCACCGATTTATGATGTATTTTATCTGCAGGAGAAACCATAGTTTATCGTAGTGTCATTCAGCTGGAATCATCAGCTGTATATCTTTGACTTTTGAATGTAACTGTTGAAAGCAAAAGGCTTTGAGAGATGTGAGCTAGGGGACAGATCAAAAGCTTAAAGCAATTTTGCTTTGCTAGTTCAAATATATTTTTATTGAAACATATTTTGTTGTCATGCATGCATAAATATTATATAGTATCAGTCAAGAGCGGGTGAGGGTCCCAGATTAGCTGGGTATTGTTAACAAAAAGGCAAGAAATCAAATTTTCTTGCAAATTCTATCGTCTCAAGGTTTGCTTTGCAGTTTTTTTAAACACCTAATTTTTGCAGTAGCAATTCTTTGCCATAGGTCGTGTTCACTGTAGACAATTCAAAATTAAGCAATAAACCTAAGTACCATAAACTTTATAATGGGAAGAACTAATTAGGATCTTAGGGAGCTCATGATAGTTTCAATATTCTATATAAAAAGATATATTCAGTCTATACTATGAATTTTTGTTTTTATATTTACTGCCTTTAGATTTACATTTTTGGTGCATTCAATCGGGTGCCCTGCAAACAGTCACGAAACAGCATTATGAGCATTCAGCAACATCTCTCAGGATTCTTTGGTTAAATCTTCTTATCCTTTAACCATAATTTGTTAATTTGTGCTAGAATTATTTTTCTCCAGCTTCGCATTTTCTCACCATGTTAGTATCTCCTCTTAAATCACTTTAGAATATTGGAATAGATTAAAACCAGAGATTCCGAGTCATTTGAGCACGGTTTACAATTTAAGTATTTTCTTTTACAAAAGTTGATTTTTGAATAGAATTTTTGAAAAATAAAGCAACAGGCTGTTACAGCAATCAAAGTTGCTAGGGAGGAGGGTAAAAACTAACTGTACTTCCTTCCGAAGACAGGCTGAAAGTTGATCCCTAAAGATTTAAATTGTTTAATCAAGAAAAGACAGGTGAGATAAAAAAGAGATAGTCAACACTTTGTGGTTTCTTTGTTACAGTTTTTAAGAGCTACAGGTAATAAGGTAATCAGAGTTCATTGGATTTTCTGTGTCTATTAACCAATCACAGTCTTAAGAATAAAAGTCTAAGATGACTTCCTGCTCTTATTCTATTTGGTATCCCGAGTACGGAGAATGAGTTGAAGTTTTAGGAGTAAAAAGAATCAGGGCTCACACATTGTATACCCAGACCCTTTTCTTCAAAAAGCATGGCGACCTCATGAAGTACAGATTCTTCATTGCTAGTTTTCACCATTCTGTAAAGAGGAAGGACACTGATAATTCACAGGATTTCTATACTCGACAAAGCAGCCTAGGGTTTTGAGTTGCTGTAGCAATTTATACAAGGAACTTCAAGCCTCATCTAGTCTCGCTATTACTTACAGAACAACAGCTTGAAGGGGTCCGGTCCCTTGTACATCTTATCCAGCTTTATTAGAACGATTACAAAAGGACTCACATCATAACTCACATCCTTTCGTAAAACAGCAACTGTAACCTAGCAAACATATCACAGATGTGCGTCTGGGTGTCTCTCTGCCTTGCTGAAGCCTTAGATAAACTTTTAAAGGTTTGTTTTAAGAAAATCATTAGTTAAGGACCATTTCACATTAACATACATTCTTTCTTTTGTGTTTCCTTTTTAAAGCTTGCTTAAATACTGTATTTTCATTAGGTCCATCAGAAAAAAAATATTATGTCCCTTTCTGCATTTAATTTAGCCACTCCCCACTAAAGTCACATTTACTGCAGCCTATGGTAATAAAATGACTCTAGCCATTTTTACCATATTTTATACTTTGGATATTTCAAAATCTTTCCTCAAAAAAAAAATCTCTCCTCCCTTCAGAAGGTGAATGTCTTATTGGACAGAGGTTTAAAGACTAAAAGACATTTTTTGGTAAAGAATCAAGTCTCGGTATTTTTTATATCTGAGCAGAGAATTCTTATAATTCACAGAAGTATCTAATTTATGCATTTATTATTAATATATTATTTTATTATATATAATAAAAGCAATGATAAAGACAGTGTAGGTGGAAAAACAAATATTAATACTAGGCTTTGTAAACCAAAGTCCATTTATAAAGAGAAAATTTACTTATTCATAATATTCTTAAACTATCTCTTAGGCGACAGATGGTACATTAAGTACTTTGTATTTTAGACCAAAACAGCATTAACAACTGTTTTGATTTCCTGCTTTTTGAAGAAATAGAATGGAGCACATGTGTTAACACTGCTGTAATTCATGTTCTGTTGATTTTTGCAATGTTGAATTAAAAGGTGACAGTTTCAACTGACTAACACTACTTATGAAATTAGTAACAATTTAGAACAAAACAAATTTGTTAGAATGATTCCAAGACTTCTAAGAGAAACCCGTTTTGTGCTTGAGTCTCTATTGCAAAGAAAGAACACAGAAATAAGAAAATCAGAGATGTCTATACTGTGTTTTCAGCATTGGGAAACAGCAATATGTTTCTGTGTAAAAGCTTTTCTGTTAATTATAGTGTCTATGTGCTAAGTTCTGTCATAAACTATATCATAGTATAAACAATAATGTAGCATTATATTTTATTAGGTATGCCAATATTTTAATGTGGCTAGATTACGTATTCTTAGCATGGTAATATTTTATAGATCCTGTATTTTGGACTCATAATTATTTCCTAAAACACAATACAATTTCAACTTGGGACAATCCAACTTTACTGTGCTTCCCGTGTTCCTCTTTTTTGATCTCATTTCTCTCCGTTTTCTTGAAAAGTAATCTTCTTGCATTTCTTGTTACTCTGTTTACAGGCTTTTGGTTTTCATACCCTTTAAAGGTTTCCTCAGTATTTTTTTCGTAGAGATCACACAGTGATTCATTTAGAGTCTGTATCGGGAGGTGCTGTATGGGTGAAGACGGAATCATGCTGAGATTTTCCTAGTTAGTTCGTTAAGTTAGTTCATTTGGTTAAGCTCTCTAGACTTTTTATAAATCAATTCAAGAAGATAACATTTCCTTTTAAACTGTAAATTGAAACTGAGGAGGTAGGTGTAATGACTTTAGTCAGCATATCTATATCTCATGAATAGTTCATAATCTTTTGAAATATTTTTTAGAAATTTCATTTGCACTTATTTAAGAGACATATCAATCAAATTATATGCAGCAACAGATTTATTACTAAAGATTAATTAAAAGCTTAAAATTACATTAAAAAAGTGGTATCCCAGATTCGGCTTTCAGATGCCCTCTGGGGTATCCAAGACTACAAAAGAATGTAACAATGATATGAAATTTAACCAAAATGATAAATCTTCAAAGGCTACTGAAAGCATTGTTTGTATTGAAGTAACTAAGGGAAAGATACTACATTACTATTCATATTACAGCAAAATACCTTCCAAATACTTCTTTTATCTTATTAACATTATTTGTGGAATTAGCAATAATTTAGAACAAAATGAGTTTGTGAGAATGATTCAAGCATTTCTTTAAAAAAAATACTTTCTGAAATTTTTGAGTCTCAGTCACAAAGAACACAGAAATAAATATTTTCAGCTGTCATATTTAAAAAAATTAAAAGCAGCAAAATGCTTCCATCTTCAACTGCCTGTGTATCTCCATATACCCATCCATCTACCCACCTTACCCTTGATCAAATTCTATCACTTCATGACTTATAACCATTCTGTGGAACTGATTCTATTGCTTGCATTTTATTATGATAGCCAGCAGTTAAGAAAATATTAAAAGAAAAATGTATTATTTGACTTTTCAATAATGCTATAAAATACTTATAATAACTAATTGTGGTTCCAATTGACTTATTCAGTTACTAATTAGCATATGCTGTTAAAATTAAACTTCCAGTTTAAATGCCACAAAAGGAACAGTTACCTGAAGTTATCCAATTGATTCACTATTGTGGGACTTATTTTCTTTTCCTAGTTGCCAAAAAATCATCATATTTGTTGTGCTATTTTACTTTTATGTGTATTTTTTTCCTAATCTCTAGACATAGTTATTTTACGAAGGGTAGGATTTTTAAGCGCTGAAATAAATCGTGACTAAAACGCACCATCAACTTTCAGTTTGTTGCACAGGGAGGCAACCGCAAAGATGCATTGTCGTCTTCATTCTGATACACGCTCTTTCCCATCACTGAACACTAGTCATTTTCCCTGTTACATTGCTGCAGCTCGGTCAGAAGACAGGAGACTGTGAAAATCTGCAATAGCTTTCCCTGTGACTTGATGAATAGCAAGCGAGCTCAGTGGAAATGCTCAGCTCCTCCATGATTAAAAAGCAAACCTTTAATGTAGTTTTTGTTTACCGTGTCATAAGTGCAGTGTTGGAAGTTACTGCCAAGGAGTCATTGGAACAGGCATCGGTTCGACAATGTCAGCCCGCCAATGCTTTGAAAAGTATTCAGTTCCTCTAGCCTTATGACTAAAATAATATCCAGTGGCTCCAGCCCCAAGCCTGGTTAATGCATCTGTCCAGAACACATAATTACTTGGTCATAACATTCCCCCGGCCACCAGCCAACAAACCAATCAGCATTTCTTTCTAACTCACCAGAATTTTTGCTGTGTCAAACTGTTTGATCTCTAGGTAGTAAAATTCCCCCCCCCCCAAAAAAAAAAAAAGAAAAAAAGAAAAAAATGGAAGGACGCTGCACTGGAAGGTTTTAATTTAGAAGAGTTTCTCATGGAAATTAAATCTGAAGAGAAACATGTTGTTGTTGTCATGACAGAAGTTGAAATTTTAATTTGGTATCCATTGCATATGGTTTAGTTAGTTTGTTTTAACGCCACAAGCTCACATGTAAGTCATTTTAGTGAGGAAATATTCTAACAAAATAATGGTAATATATATCCAGTTGTGATTTGTTTACAACATATTAGCAAATATAGCAACAGAAACTTTATCCTTTTAGTTAACACAAATATGCTGTGCATGCGTGTATTCATGTGCACGTGTAGATATGATATTTCTTCTATCACTGCCTGAGGGCAATTAAGAGAATCTATACATAACATGAGTGTATATAGAGTTGGCTTTTACACAAGTCTATTACATTTGAATAATTGGTAGTTGGATCTTTGAGAGTATTCTAGATTAAATTACTTTGTCTTCTGTCTACAGACTCTTCTAAAATATTTTTAAACGGATTTTTGAATCAATTTTATGAAGTGAAGTTTCACTGACTATGTGAAGGTTGAGATTGTTGTAAAGAACAAATACATGTCACCAGAGAAAATGAAGAAGAACATTCCGGACAGAAGAAAAGGCGTGGAAGAAATATTAGGGTGAAATAAAATGATATACTAGGGAAAGCTGTCCTTGTGGACTGTAAAGGGCTCTTGGAGAATAATGTGAAATGAAGTTGACATGATAATATTTAAACTATCATGACATATATGTCATGACATTTCATGTATGTCATTTCATGACATACATGAAACATGACATAGTTTCAAGTATGATATGCAAAATACAAACGTGGATATTAGACCTGAATATTTGTGAATACGTGTTGTTGATTTATTGTCACTTGGAAATGTTTTTTTGTTTCTGTGTATTTCTTCTACTTTATTTTGTCATCTGTGAGGTTTAGACTACAATATACTTATTGGATCATATCTCTGATAGGAACAGAAAAATGTGTAGAATTAATATTCTCCCATAAACAGTTGGCAAAGTTCATGTAGCATTACTATCTCAGGCATACACAGACTTGCAAACCAATGGGGCCTGGGATGGAGATCCAAAGACGACGTAACAGAACCAATCTTATCTGGTCACTGGACATCCATGAGGAGAGGTGTCATCTATATCTTATGCATCTATATGTCATTAGGGTTTGAATCTCAAGTGTGAGTGTTTGAATACTCTGTCCCCACATGATGGCATTGTTTGGAGGGATAGTGGAATCTTTGGGGTGTGAAGCATGGCTTGCAGAAGTAGGTCACTGGGCATGGGCCTTTAAGGATTATAGGCCAGCCCTACTCCCTCTCTAAGCTCTACTTTTTTTCTGTCACCATGATGTGACTACTGTCTTATGCTTCCACCCCATCCTCCATGGATAACTCTACATTTAGAATCCACTTTTAGATCAAATGAATTCCAAGAATATTTCCTAACCTGCTATTTAAGTATAATTAATTTCTGATTTAGGGGCACTTGTTCAATATTATATCCTTTTATTTTTATTTTTAAAATTTATCATTTACTATTTTATGAATGTATACGTGCTGTCCTTGCATGTGTGTCTGGCCACCACGTATGTACAGTGCTTGTGGAGGCCAGAAGAGGACGTTGGATTCCCTTGAACTGGAGTTACAGATGGTTGTGAGCTGCCATGTAGGTGCTCAGAATAGAACCAGTGTCCTCTGGAAGAGCAGCCAGTGCTCTTAACCACTGAGCAATTACTCCAGTCACTACATAATATCCTTTTAAATTATGCTTGGAAATAAAACAAAGCATAAAGCAAAGTCAACATGACTCCATTATTGAGACAAATTAATTTAAAAAACTACGTGTATGTGTATGCATATGTGCATGTGTGTGGGTTTCTGGTGCCTGTGGAGGCCAAAAGAGACTTTCAGGGCCCCTGGAGCTGGAGTCACAGGAAGTTGTGAGAGACCCAATATAGGTGCTGGGAACAGAGCCTATATTCTCTGCAAGACAAGTATACACTCTCAACTGCCCAGCTGTGTCTCTAGTCCTCAAATTGTTTGTTTAATTTGATAATACTTTAAAAGATTTATTTTAATGAATTGATGGGATAGAAAACCAGGGTAGATACCCTAGATAAGCTAATGAACTACATTATTTAGGGGTAGGATTGTAAAGATATTTGAACAAGAAATTGCTTTAAACCATTTACTGGTTTTCACCCTTCAGGAAAACATCAGTTCATTGATTTTGATAAAACAACAACAACAACAACAACAACAACAACAACAACAACAACAACAAAAACCTAACAGAATTAACAAAGATCTTTTCAGGTCTAGCAACAGCATATAGCACTTGTGTGTGTGTGTGTGTTTTCTTTGCTATTTGCTTTTTAAATAGAATTTTTAAAACTTAAAAAAAAATCACAGGCAGGATGTAGATACTCCTTGCGCGTTTATGACTGAAGTTTCAGTGCTGCACAATTGTTTTAAAGATCCTGCTGCTTCTTCCTTCCGTTTCTGCGCTCTGCACAGACACTGCTATAGACTTTCTTCAGCACTTTGGGTGAGGATGACACTGTTCACACCAAGTGTTCACACCACGAAGAAAGCAGTACTAAGCAAGGACACAGTCTCTGAGAAGGTTTGAATGTGGAACTCCGCCCCCTATAGGCTCAAGAGTTTGAACACTTGGTCCCCAGTTGGTGGCGCTGTGGGAGAAGGTTATGGAACCTTTAGGAGGTGGAGCCTCGCTAGCGGAATCGTGTCATCCGGGGAGGGTTTTGAGGGTGTATAGGCTGGACCCACTCTCTGTACTACCTACATGTAGATGAACTGTAATCACCCTACTTCCTGAATACAGTGCCTTCCCATCTGCGATGGAATCTGTCTCCCAACTATTAGCCAAATTCAACTCTTTCTTCCCTAAGCTGATTATTGTCAGGGCGCTTTTCACAGAAACAGGTAAGTCACTCTTACAGACACAAGGAAGTGTCCTAAGAAGAATCTCAACTAGGGAGAAGTTACTGAAAATTATATGCTTCTGTGATCTTACTATGGTGGTGGGAAATAACATCCAGAACAACACTGAATACAATGGAAGCGCCGGGGAAAACACGATGTGTAATGAAGTACAACTTGTGCTAAGAACACAAGCGCTTGGCTGGGGAAGTAGCTCAATTGTAGACTTCGTCTCTCCCCTACACAGCCCGGGGTCTGATCCACAGCGCTGTATAAACTAGATGTGGTAATACATACAAGGAATGTTAGCAGGAGGTGCAGAAAACGGGATCGAATGGCCGTGGGAAGTTACATGGGAGCCTGAGGCCAATCTGAGCTGGAGACTTGAAGCAGAGGGTTGGGGGAGGGAGATGCAGTTTCTGGAATTGGATCTTGGTCTGATAGTTCTGACACAGACTTACCTATGATCATTTGTGAACTTCACCTACTAGCAATTTCAGTCCATCTATGTGTAAAAACTGGCTTCATAGTAGTGAACTACTGAGGGAAAATATAAGAGATAACCCTTGCAAGAACTCATCACAGCATTTGACAGACAGTAAATTCTCACTAAATCCTTGCTCTTGTTTCTATCTTGAACGTCAATGAGATAATTGTCTTTATCAAAATATATTTTGTTAAACACAAGTCTTTAATCCGTATTGCTAATGTATTGACCAAGGTCCACAAACTTAGCACTATTGCAGCAATAAATACTTGTTAATATTGCTGATATTAGTCTGTCTTAGCCAATTCCCTAGAAACAGAGTTCTGGGCACCAGCGTATGTGCTAACAACATATTTTTAGGGGTGCAGTCCAGAAATTCAGACACAGAGGAAAAAGTGGGGGGAGTGAAAAGATGGGGGGGTGTCTGTTACTGGACAGAAAGCTTCATGATGAGCTCATTTCATTTTCACACAGTCGCTCCAGTGCACATTTATGAAACTACTGACCTTCTGATCTAATGTTTTCAGGGTCAGAAGAAGAAAGCAGAGCTTATTAGCAGACAATTATTCCAAGTTGGTTCCAAGGACCTTAAGGCTTAAGGTGTACACATGCGTGGGCATCCATTGCATGCCTTAGGATCTTGCTTCACAGTGAAGCAAGGAAGACACAGGACCAGAATAAGAGGTGTTCACTGAGGAGGCTGAGCTGATGCATTGGGACCACACTCATGAACAACATAAGGGAAACAGAGCAACTGCCCTAGAAGCCTCCTTGACTACAGGAGAAGGAACACTTTCTGCTAGGACATTTCCATGCCAGAGAGGCATGGACCAAGGGAGGTGGACAAGTTCACACACACACACACACACACACACACAGAGAGAGAGAGGGCAGTCAGAGGCACACATGCCCCCTTATGAGTGATAAGGGAGCTAAGAGTTGAGAGAAAGAGGCTTCCTAGATTAACCAAACCATGTTTCATACCCTTGTAAATTAGCTGAACATTGTGGGCACTCTGAATAGATTTTCTGTGAGCATCTCCATTACATGCTAAGAACTTTACTGCTAAAACCGATCTTCAGGCTTGAAACCTCAGTTTATCATCTGACAAGTGAATGAGCAAAATGAAAAATAAGTAAACAAACAAAAACATTCCGCTCCACCACACTATCACAGTGCAGTAACAAAGCATATAACCTATGGCAAAAGGACCTCATCCATTATTGTTTTCCAAAGCTCTGCTAAAACAGCACTCATGATGAATAATATTTAGACAGAGGGATCTGTGGCTTCTGTGCGAGTTAGCATTTGACATGTTTTATCAAGGTGTCACGATCGCTAGACACTAAGCAGAGCTACTTTTGAGTGTATCACACCACTGAAAAATAACTTCCTTATCTCAAAGAAAGTGTAAAATAATTTTACAAAGATTTCAGATGTATTTTAATTAAGATAAATTGGAAGAGAGGTGAAGAGGATTTGAAGACATGGTGGCCCTTTTTAAAAGATAATTCCTACAGATTTCTGCTTCTGCCTATTAGACACGCTTCAATCAAAAGTGTATAAGTAGCTATTGCAATGAAGTAAGTTTGATCATAAAATGGACAAATGAAATATCAATTTTAGGAAGAATAGAACTGAAGGGAGTTGGGGGAGCAGATATTTTGGAGCATTTCTCTGTACCAGACAAAAGCTGAGAGATATCTCCTTAAGACATAGAGGTCCTAAAGCACTAATGGGACTTGGTTCTGGATCTTGGGGTATGCCAGAACCACAAAGGCAACACCAGTACTGTGACTCCTTTTTCCCACTCTCTAAGTGTGGGTGCACAGGAAGTGAGGGGGTCCTTCACTGTGTGGACAAGGGTGAGAGTGAGCAAGCAGGACTTCTGACTGAGAACAGGAGCCTGACAAAGGGTTCCCTAGTTGAGCCCGCCTTCTAGGTTGACATACTAAGGGACTAGGCAAACTTTCAGACAGTAATAACGATGGGTAAGCCAAGCGTGTAGTAGAGAGCAGCACTTTCAGGGACAGCAGATCGGAGTAAAACCATCTAGCATCTCACATTGCATTCAGTCATTCCCCATCTTGCTAACAATCCCATGGAAAGTATGCCTGCAAACTGAAACATCACCTAGATTTCGTTAGAGATTGAACCTAGGGCCTCATGCATGCAGGGCAAGAACTCTATTACAGAGCTATATCCCTATTTATTTGTGTGTGTGTGTGTGTGTGTGTGTGTGTGTGTGTGTGTGTGCACCATGGGACACTTGTGGAGATCAGGGGACAACCTGTGGGAGACCATTCCCTCCTCACACCATGTGAGTCCCAAGTATTGATCTTAGGTCACCAGTCTTTTTTTTTTTTTTTTTGGTTTTTCGAGACAGGGTTTCTCTGTGTAGCTTTGCCCCTTTCCTGGAACTCGCTTTGGAGACCAGGCTAGCCTCGAACTCTCACAGAGATCCACCTGGCTCTGCCTCCTGAGTGCTGGGATTAAAGGCGTGCGCCACCACTGCCTGGCCAAGGTCACCAGTCTTGATGACAAAGATCTTTACCCAGTGAGCCTTCTCACTTCCTTCCCCCATTCCCTTTTTACTTTTAATTTTGAAACAAACTCTAACCGGGCTAGTCAGGCCTTAATCTTGTGATCCTTTGTAGCTGGTACTACATGCCTGAGAAAAAGTGTTACCTCTCAGAGCAAATGGATTATTTCCAATATATATATTAAAAAAAAAGATAACGTCTCCCTCTGGTGGGACAATCAGACAGGCTCACAGTCTAAACAAAAACAAAACAAAAATAACAACACAAAGGCATGCACATGGGAAAAGGAGTTGTAATGAGGAGGTGAGTGTAACAGGGGTTGGGACAAGATTAGAGAGGGTAGGGAGGGGTTACAGGAACCAGAATTTGTTCATATGTGTAAATAAGAATTTGGGTTCCCTAGAACTTAGGGCTCATACCATGCAAACCTTACCATGTGGCCTTCTGCATGCGGTAAGGTTTGCAGCGGTGCAGCCTTGGGAACAGTGCAGCTGGGTACTCTGATGCCTCTTGCTGAAAGTACAGAAGTCCTTTGGCATTGACCAGGGAGCATTGTGTCTTCAGTTGGCATCCATGAAAACTCTCAGGTTAACTTCTCAGCTTGCACACATGGGAAGTTCTCAGACCCCTCCTAGTTCTCGCTACCAACTTCTTCTTTCCCTAAACTTGTGTCGTTGGCTGAAATTTTACATGTTGGACTTTTATTTTCTCTTTATTGTTTCTTTTCTCCAGCGGGAGATTTTTCTCTAGTTACAGCTCCTGCTGTGGGATGTTCTGTGTGCTGTGAATGTGTGTTGCTCTGATTGGTTGATAAATAAAACTCTGATTAGCCAGTAATCAGGCAGGAAGTATAGGCAGGAGAAACAGACAAGGAGAATTCTGGGAAAAAAAAGGCTGAGTCAGGAAGCCAGCCAGCCGTCTAGGGAGCAGCATGTAATGGCACAGAGGTGAAGCCACGGAAAATGTGGCGACATACAGATTGACAGAAACAAGCTGAGTTTAAGTGTAAGAGCTAGTCAGTAGTTAGCTTGAGCTAGTGGCTGAGCAGTTTTAATGAATATTAAGCCTCTGTGTGTTCATTTGGGTCTGAGCAGCTGCAGGACTGCAGGACTGCAGGACTTCGGGACGGCGGGAGCCAGGTGGGACCAGGAAAACTTCAGCAACAAGCTCCACTGACTATGACAGTTTTGAGATTATGGACGTGAGACACTGTACCTGACATCTGGTCCATATGTATTTTGTACAGGTGAATATGCTGGCATTCATTCAGCACCCCTACAAATGAAAAGTAGTTAAATCGGTGCTTCTCAACCTTTCTAGTGCTGTGACCCTTTAATACGGTTCTTCATGTGGTGGTGACCCCCAACCATAAAATTATTTTCTTTGCTACTTCATACCTGCAATTTAGCTACTGTTATGATTTATAATGTATATTTTTGGAGGTAGAGGTTTGCCAATGGAGTTTGCAACCTACAGGTTGAGAATTGCTGACTTAAGTGGATTGGGATCCAGGCTCAAGGTAAATACTGATAACATTAGCACATGGACAGAGTGGAGTACTTGGGCATGCGCAACAAGAGTTCCTTTGTGTTCTGTCCTTCTAGATCACTCATGCATGTGGCACTTGCCTTCTATTTCTTTCTTTCGTTCTTTCTTTTTTTTAAATATTTATTTATTTATTATGTATACCGCATGTATGACTGCAGGCCAGAAGAGGGCACCAGATCTCTTTACAGAGGTTGTAAGCCACCCTGTGGTTGCTGGGAATTGAACTCAGGACCTCTGGAAGAGTAGTCAGTGCTCTTAACCTCTGAGCCATCTCTCCAGCCCTTGCCTTCTATTTCTTATTGTTTTAGAGAAATGAATTTGAGGACTAGTTGAAACTGTTAAACTTAAACGTGCTGTTGTTATCAGATGCTCATGTGTAGGTCGGAGGACAACCTTAATCCCAATCCTTCCCCGCTGTTTGACACAGGGTCTCTGTGACTTGGGAGCTGCGCACGACAGGCCAGCTGGCCCATAAGCTGCTAGGGATTCTCTTGTCTCTACCTCCAAGCTCACCAGAGAAATACAGAGATCACAGCACACTACCGTGCCTGGCTTGAGGAGGGGCTGGAGGTTTGACTTCAGGTCCTCATGGTAGTGGCAAGGCAGGCACTTTACCCACGGCGTCTCCTCTCCAGCCGCATGTCTCCTTTAGCGTATTTCCGCCCCCCCC